>OMLF01012855.1:0-19921 GCA_900302615.1 Holocentrus rufus | reverse complement strand
CGTGGGATCACACTCCTCAGCCTCCCTGGGAAAGTCTATTCCAGGCTACTGGAGAGGAGAATCCGGCCGATCGTCGAACCTCGGATCCAGGAGGAACAATGCGGTTTTCGTCCTGGCCGTGGAACACTGGACCAGTTCTATACCCTTCACAGGGTGCTCGAGGGTTCATGGGAGTTTGCCCAACCAGTCCACATGTGCTTTGTGGACTTGGAGAAGGCATTCGACCGTGTCCCTCGCGCCATTCTGTGGGAGGTGCTTTGGGAGTATGGGATTGGAGGCCCTCTGCTGAGGGCTGTAAAGCACATGTGGACTGGTTGGGCAAACTCCCATGAACCCTCGAGCACCCTGTGAAGTGTATAGAGCTGGTCCAGTGTTCCACGGCCAGGACGAAAACCGCATTGTTCCTCCTGGAACAACGATTTAAAATTTTAATTGTTGCCCAGCACTAATTAATTTAAAAGTGTATCACGACCTTGAACAAAAAGCTTTGCATAGAGATATATCAGCAATCACCCTGTGATTGCTGATATATCACTACTTTTGAATTCATTAATGAATTTTGCGTATAGTAATGCGATTAATCTCGGTTAATTGCAGAAAATCATGTAATCAATCACGATTTAAAATTTTAATTGTTGCCCAGCACTAATTAATTTAAAAGTGTATCACGACCTTGAACAGAAAGCTTTGCATAGAGATATATCAGCAATCAGACAAGGTTACCAAGTTTATTTTCGTATATAGATAACAGCACAACTAATTGACAATGCTGACTCTGCACCCAACCTAGTGGGGAGCACAGCTCAGAACGCTTTTCCTTTGTAGGCACCATAAGATTTAAGGTGGTGGTAACCTACCCAAATTAGAAAAGTGTGTTTGTAATGTTGCTGGTTTGAAACTTTAGGAAATCTGAGTGAAGAAAGTAAATGTGAAATACTGTTTCCTTTCTTAACAGTGACCAGTGAGCTGCCCTTGAACAAGGCACTTGATGCCATCTGCTCAGTGTAGTTACAGAGTAACTGTAGAAAACTGGTTGTGTTGGGTAGCTAGTCAATGTGAAGCAGAGTGCTAAGATGGCTGTTACTGGATAAACAAAGGTTAGGGTTAGGGTTAGGGTTTTTTTACTCTAAACTATCACCCGTAAACTTGATCGTTTAAAGTTTATTTTTGTACTGCTTCTGCTTTACTTGACAGTACTGTGTACAGCAGAGACTGAGATCAGCCTTTGGCCGAGAGATAGGATGATATATGATAGCAGGCATGAGTTACAAAGTACAAAAAAATAAATAAAAAAATACAGGAACATTCCTCCATTGGTGCAGGGAGATTTTGACAGTGTTTATGTGTTGTTTACAGTACATAGTGTGCTTACAAGAAGAGGACTTTTTAAACCATTTTAACTTGGATCATCTGTGTAATAAAAGTTCAAGAAAGTAATGAGAAAGTATGCATGCAAGTGGAAGTGAGTGATAGGCAGTGGTCAGGTACTCTCCTATATGACCGAAAGCCTAACTGTATTTTCTCAGAGAAACGTGCTGTTTGGTGTGAGGAGGAAGGAAGTGGTGTGGCGCCCCTTAGCTGACGAGAGCTTCCTTTCACACACCAAATGGGATTCACCTGCTCTCTTTAACCACTTTTTTCAATTAGGCAACATTTATTTTTTGCAAGCAGATGTAGATAAAGTTTTACATTTTATCATTCAATTCTCAAATTTAGGCTTGATAGCATCTTAGTTAACTTAAGCCATGAAGCCATCCATATTTACAGTATTTTTGTTTGTGTTGGTCTGGTTGTTGTCTAGGTAGTGTCTGTTTGGATCAGTTATAGCAAAAGAAAGATAATATCTTTGAATAATCCATTTTTTTAAATTACAGATTGAACAATGAATATTAGGATTTTATTTTTAGAACGCCCAGCATAGCATAAAACATGTAGAATTTATTGTTTTTTCCATGTTATTTCAGCAATGTTGAGCTGGGTCATAACAACTCTGTAGCAGCCTGTTTGCAAATACATGAAACTAACATAATGCCGCTTGTGAGAGCTGTGGGTTTCAGCCTTGTATACATGTGCTCTGACCCACTTGAACCACAGACCTTTGTGTTTCCTGGACTCCTACATCTGCAACTTCTGTTTCTACTCAGAGCGTGAGGCTAGTTTCTTGTCCAAGGTTGCTAAGAAACTGCTCCAGATTAGAACAAGAGCAACTCCGCAGTGTGACAACAGACTCTGCTGCTGAACAGGAAGTGGTTTCAAATAGGTCAACGAAGCGAGCTTTGTCAATTGTAATTCACCTCAATATTTGCACGTGTTGTCCATAGACTGTCCCAGTGGAAATATCATATCTTAAAAAACAGGTCTTAGTGTGAGTGAATTCAGTTTTAGAGTTTGAGTCCCTCGTGATTGAATCCTAACATTAGTGCCATGCTCCACACATTGAACTACAAGGGGATTAAAGTATCCCTAACCTTGACTATATTAGCGTGATGATGCACTCACTGAAGCTTTACTGGAACACATCTATGTGATTACTTTATATATACGGTGTCTGATTTTTAAATTTTTTGTGCACATATCTGCAACAGTATGAAAATGTTTGAAAAGTGTGAAAATATTCTAAAACTTAACTACACTACATTGAACTAACCTAACCTAAACTAAACTGATTGAGATAGTACATTTCAATCATAACCACTGGTTGTGTGAGCAGTGTTTGATTACCTGAGATGTACATGAGGTCTCCGTGGACTGTTCCAGCATGTCCATAGTGGGGCTCCACCATGTGGGTCACAAATGTCCACTCGTTCTTCCTCAGGTTGTAGCACTCCACCGTGTCTGAGCAAAATGACAAAGAGGTGTTTGTGGTTGGGTTTTACAGGGTGACTTCATCTTTCCAAGGTCTGTAAATGATCACTGATTTCTTTACTGACAAAGTTATATGATCAGCTTCACTTAAACTAATACTTATAAAATACATAAAGACATAAAAGTAGTATGAGTAATAATAATAATTTTATTCTTAATAGTAGTAGTTGTAGCACTAGTAGAAGTGGTTGTGGCAGTAGTAGCAGCAGTAGTTGTATTAGTTGCAGTAATAGTAGTGATAGAGACAGTTATTGTAGTAGTAGTGGTAGCACTAGTAATAGTATAGTAGAAAACATGGTGGTAGTGGTATTTTATTCAAGTTATTTATTATATTGCATTAATGTGCATCATGCTCACCGATCTCTCCTGATGCATTCCTGCCTCCGACTGCATAGAGCTTCCCCTTTAGAGCACTGAGGTGAAAGAAGGTCCTTTTCTCGTTAAGTGAGGCGATCTGAAGCCACTTGTCGAAGCGTGGGTCGTAACGGTAAACACTGTCTATAGCTGTCTTACCCTTGGTGTCGTAAGTGCTCTGACCTGAGAAATGAATAAGGACAAGCAAAGTGGTAAATAAAAAGGAGTGCAATCCATGACTTCCAGTTGGTGATGAGGAGAGTGAACAGCAGACGCTCTGACCTCCAACAATGAAGAGGAAGCCGCCCAGCAGTGCCACACCGTGCTGGTAGCGTGGCACCTCCATGGGCCTCAGTGCCCTCCACTGGCCGCTTTCCTCGTCATACAGCCTCAGCTCCCGACTCACCACCAGCTGCTGTCTCATCACCCCACCCAGTGCCAGCAAATGTGTGGCATCTGACCGTATTTGTGTCCGCTCGGTCTGCAGGGCCGGCTGCAGGAACGGCATCATCTGGTAGTTGCTGGCCTCCAGCAGGAGGTTGACGCAGGCTGTGTCAGAGCGCATCATAGGGTTGCCCCCCTCCTCATCATCCTGAGAGATCTGTATCAGCTCAGTGGGGCTCATCAGTGGGAAACGGATGTGGCGCATCAGGTTGTAGACAGAGGAGCGGCGTTTAGGGGCGTCATAGTCCAGCCAGGCTCTGGCGATATGGTACAGCTCCATTTCAGAGAAGCCCTTTAGGGAGTTGCTGGCCAGAGCGTTGGCCAGGCTTGTCTCAGACAGCTGCAGGTAGCGGCCACTTTTCACTAACTCTGAGAGGTTGTGGCTCACAAATTCACCTATGTTTGAAAAAAAATATAGATTAGCCTTTATAAATGAGTCTTTCTTAAATCATGATCTGGGAACAAATTGGATCCATGTCAGTTTGTTGGTGGTTAGTCGTCTTAGGACCTCTGATTGCAGAGGCTGATCATGTCTATCACCTCATGTATTTGCAAGAAAAGTAAGTCCTATTTGAGATTAGTTTCACTGTACCTATGTTCACTTGAACATCCTCCAGAAGAAGGTCTGTGGCAATGCGCTCCACCTCTACACAGTTATCAATAGTGATCTGTACCACAGGCAACAATGCACAGAAAATAAATGGATTAAATGTATATCATTCAAGAAAGAAAAATGCAATAAGACGACATTGGCTAGAATTTGAACAGAGGCCCATCAATGTGGGCCTCTGTTCTGACCCCAGAGGCCCATCAATGTGGGCCTCTGTTCTGATCAGAAAGCCAAGTAGGTTGAAATTAAAAGAAAGAGATTTTTTAAAAGATAATTTTAACCCTCACCTCGCTGCTGAGCAGCTGATTACAGAAGTCCAGGACGGGCAGAACCTGCAGGAAGTTTGCAGCCTCCAATGTGTCCTGGAGGTTCGCCATGTTGAGGCTGACTCTGGATGTGTAGATGAAGTCTATGATATTCTTCAAGCCTGTCTTAGTGACCCCATGCAGCTTGATCTCTCTCATCTCCTGCTCTCTCATGCCCCCTGAGGAAGAAAAAATGTGTGAAAAGAGACAAAAGCAAATGGAGTGCATGAATGGCCTCCTTTCAGATTTGTCTTGTGCAGAGATAATGTATTTTCTGTGAAGCTGCAAACTAGGAAGGATTTGATACAAAGCTAAGTTAGACACTCGAGATCTAATAGTGTGTGGTTGTTTCCTATTTTTCTACTGTTGATGAGTGTTAATCTGAGAGTAAAAATAGGTTAGTAGTAGCAGGTGTTTCCTCTTTTCGTACTATTTGTTAGTGTTTTTGTGGCTCACTTAACATACTCAAACACTTTCTGCCATCTTGCAATGGTGCTTTCTGTTGAAATATAGTATTATTGCACATTATATGTCTACATCTGTGTTTTTCCTTTAGTTTACCGTGAGGTGAACATAAAAGCCCTTAGTCCCCATGTTATCTGCCTCTTGAGCACAACCTAATAGTAGAGGATAACTCACCAGTGAACATGGCCTTGAAGTAATCACTGGCTGAAGCCATAATGACCCGATGGACCGGGAAGGTGTCAGTGCTGTCCCCAGGAACCAGGAGGACATCACATAGAGTTTCATCTCCCCGAAAAGTCTCAAACCTCTTTGAAAAATTTTTTTAATAATTAATAGTTTGGCATCAGCAGAAAGGTTAGACAAAGATATCAGTGATGTCACAGGTAGCATTTTAATGTCAATAAACCATAACCATGTTAACCCTGAGACACTGCTGAAGAGACTGGCAATCTCTACACTCTACACTATTATGCATTTTAAATTGTGTATGTTTGCTGAATTGTCTGAAGGTACAAAGCAGGAAGAGTTTGCTGAGTTTTCAGTGCAAATGGAGCTCAAGCTTTTTCTGGCAATGTGTCTGGCAGGGGCAGATAGTGGAAAGAAAGAAAAGCAGATGGAAAAAAACACTTTCAACATCCTTTCCACAATAGGAAGCAGGAGGGCTGATGGAATATGTGATCTTAGTTATGTTATGAACATTAGCACTTTGTCTACTATTTGTTTATGGTAATTATACTAAGTTTTCACAACTAATTGATCTGTCAATGCTGGAAAATACCACATTGAACACTCTTAACATAATATAGGTTGATGATGCAGGATTATATTATTAGTGAGAATACAGTAAAGAAATAGTTGGCTCTTATAAGCCCAAGCCACTTAATCAGTTAATTGATATCAGATGATTCATACAATAAATATAAAAGGTTTTCTTTTTTCCCACAAAGTGCCTGTTCTGTGTCGTACCTGCAAGATAGCTGCCCCATGCACGCTGCTGTTGAAGACCTTACACAGAGGCCGCGGGGGAAGCTTTGGCTTCTGGGGGATGTCTGGGTGTTTAGGGGTCATTTCCAAGGGCTGAGGTGCAGGAGGCTTTGAGGCTGTAGGTGGAGCTGGGGGTGGAATTGGGGCTGGAATTGGAACTGGAGCTGGGAGAAAGGGCCTCTCATCTAGGAAATCCACACAGAGGATATTTGTCACTGTTAGATGCTGTTGTTGCTGCAAGTAAACAGAGCTACTCCATTCTTTCTCATTTTTGTGATGTTTTATAAACCCTCTGAAGGATTTTTTTTTCTTGCTCACCAAAGTGTCATGCCCTCATAGAGACTTGAATTCAGGCCCATTGGTCAGTTCACATTCGACCGAATCCCTATGCTATTACCATCACCATTACCATCCATTGCATTTTAAAGTATTAAAAGGAATTTAAAACAGCTAGAAGAAAAACTGCTTTTATAGGGGATGATATGTTTTGCTTGTGACTGCAAAATGTACTTCTGTAAAACTCATCTGTGCTTCTAAACACAGAGTGGGTAAAAATACCACTGTCTTATCAAGTCTATATCTATGATTCAAGCCTCCTTTCTATTTCCAGTTAATTTATTTGAAATGATTTCAATTTCTGCAATTTTATTAATGGTGTGCTTCACGCTGAAACCTCATAGACATTTGATCTTATTTCTCTTTTGTATAATATTGCATTATTACAAATAAAAGGCACCTAGTGCGAGTGAACAGAGTGCAAACCTTGTGGAGGAGGTCTGTTGGGTGCAGCAGCAGGCCTGTCTGGCTGGGCTGGAAGTCTTGGAGGGTCCCTGGACTGATGCCTGCTACCCAGACGGGACAGTCTCCGGCTGAGCCGCCCCGGCCCGCTGTCATCTCCACTCCCCCTAGAAAGGAGTAAGCATGGCATATTTTAAAAATGCACTGTGTTTACTTGGCCATCTTGCATCCCCACTGAAGTGACAATAAAAAAACTGCATGTGTTTTTTTTTTTTTTTTGTTTGTTGTTTTTTTTTTGACCAAAGCGACATTCAGGCCTGGATCTACATCTAATGCTGCCTTACACATTTTTTTGCTGTTGAAAATACATGTGATATAAAATACATTTTGTGCAAAATTGATTTTACATCCATAGCCTTGAAGGGTTGAATTTTAAGCATTTGTTATTCACCTGATTCCCATTTAGGAAAACTGGTAAATAGATTGTACTGTATTTACAACGTTGGAGAGGTTTAATCCTTCAATCTCAATGGCATGAGCTTCCGGTCAGTACGTTCTAGTTTAATCACTAAATACACAGATGATGCTGAATACTCAGTTTCTCATCCTATGAACCAACGTCAGTAACATAAATGTATAATACTGGATGTGGACCTACAGATATGAGAAATATAATATTATGATATGAATTATGATAAAACCTTGAAATCTATGAATGAATACTGAAACACTGACTCACAAATCTCCTTACCCCATTTGATTGACCTCTTGACGATGTGGACTGTTGTTACGCTGTGGAGAATTCCTGAGTGGTGACAAAAAGAAGAGACGGTTTGGTAGTATATCAGGGGATCTGAAAGTTTTACACACTGGATCCAAAACAGAATTTTACTGATGTGGGGGCAACCCAGGCTAATAGAAAAATATTATTTCTTTAGTTATGTGGTGAGGCGCCCAACAGACATGAAACTGACTAATTTTGGGTCTTAACACACAATTTAGGAAAAACTGTTAAACTTGCATTTAACTTGCTTTCACACATAGAACTGTTAAAATGAACTGAGTTTGAACAGTTATTGATGTGGGATGTTCTCTCTTTCACAACTTGTCAAACTGTTAATTTAACATGACCTTGTTTATTGGCGAGGTCATTTTCTAAATTTCAGCTGCTTAAATGCTAATCTAGCTCATGCTAGTGCTGTTTTTTTTCTTCTAAATTCCTCACAGTCTTTTCTAATTTTTTTTTATAGTCCTTTGGTAAAATTGCAAACCTTCGTTACACCAAACAGCATTTATTTCAATAAAATGCAGCAATTTGCACTGTTGGTACTTTATTGGAAGAAGATAAAAGAATAGTTTGCATGTATGCAACCCAGTTGAATAATAAAATAACAGAGGAATAATAGGCAACCCAGTTGTTGAAGTTGAAATCTTAGTGCTTCTTTGTTGATATGCTCAGGCCATAGGTGTGCTGAATTTACCAGTGGACACTGATGATTTGTAAAAGCTATAAAGTCATTTTCTATGAGTTTTTTATGTTGTGAAATAGCAAAGCAACATTAAACTTCAAACATTTAATGTTTGATGTACAAAAAAAAAAGAAGAAGGTACATATCGGGGCTTAACAAACATTTAAAATGGTACCTGCTATTACAATTTGTTACTTGATGCTTTTCCTATGCATATATTAATTACCTTACCGAGTATTGACTTTTTAGTAACTTGACAGAATGATCATAAGCAGACACTGCATTTTACCACAGAATTATCTACCACACACCAGGTATTTACGATGCTGTAAATCACTACCCAGGGTTTCTGTTTGCACTTAGTTATCAGATCATTTAAACTCATTGCTTATAGCTATTTCTGTTGTTACGCACTGCATCTATAAGTTAATAATCTTTAAGTTGTTCATAGGATCCACAACAATGTCCTCCATGTCATGTCTGATTATCATGACACCTGTTTTTGTACAGTACTATATTGTAATCCTGTGATGTTTCGATAGGCATTTCGACTTTCTGATGAGAGTCTCATAGACTGAAATGTGAAAACATATATTCAAAAGAGAGAGAGACCACAGAGCGTTTGAGTTCTCCTACAAACTCAAACACAGAAGGTGGTCAGGTGTGCCAAGCCTTGTGTGCTTTGTAGTGTATAAAGTGGAATTTGCAGGAACAAGCTCATTAAATACTTCCATGGCACTCAAAGCATCTGAAATATAATGTAAAACCTCATAAAGTTGTATCTTGGTACTGTGCATGTCTTCATAGGGTACAGGAGAGTCTTGGCACTCATCGTTTAGATTATGTGCTAACCAAGGAACCTGCCACCAATCTTAAAAACAATAACAATAAAACAATAACTAAGCCTCAACCTGTCTTCCTCAACTGTGTGATGTAACACTGAAGAAATGTTGCAGCTTGCTGTTGCACAAACCTATAAAACCGTACTCTAAAACCATGATCTAAAATATGAACAAAGTGATAGGCAGTGCTCTACTCTGAAAATACCTTTCTTGACAGACTTGTGCTTGATTTCAAAACTTTTTGTCGTGGCACCTACAGGTACACGTGAAACTGAATGTACAACACAAAAGGTGATGCCCAGTGGCCTACCTCTTAGATAGTCTCCGCAGCAGACTGGACCTGAGGCCTCCCTCCAGCCTGCTTACCTACCGGAGCAGACGTCTCAGATGAACATAGAGCAGAAAATGTGTGTTGCAGTGCACCAGCTGGTTGGAGAGTTGAAACATCTGGGTGAGCATCGCCGTTTCTCTGCCTTAACCAAGACCTCAGACACTTCCTGTGTTACTTCTCTTTCTTGATATGTGTTTCTGTTTCTGCATCTTAGAGTTTCCCGCCCCAAAGTGTGCTATATGTTATGTGTTAAACGTTGTAAACATCATTTAAACTGTCAGATCGGCTGATTTTAAGGTCCTTCATTTGAACTTAGCAGCCACATTAGGTAGACTACTTCATTTAGATGATGTGAACTTTTTTCAGCCCAAATACAGTTTCCTGATTGCTTTTTGTTTGAAGTTGCCTTCATATTTATGAGTGAGACTAGCATTATTATTTAAACGGAGGGTTCTCCATTGTTCATCATTCTTTTTTTTGTTGTTTTATTCTATTGCCATCTGACTTTTTGTTAGATAAAAGCTGATAGCAACTGAAAATAATTAACATTCTCAAAGAAGCCTAAAGGTATAAAGAGTGGACTAATGTCGTTGAAGTTTGACCTTTTATTCTAGGTTTAGTTTAGTTTATAATTAACAGTTATCTTGATGCTTGATCATTGGACTTGGCATGTATTCAAAAACCCTGTAGAGTAGATGTATGTAATAACATACGATCACTGGTCAGCTTCACTTTGCTTTGTGCTGCTCACTGTGGGGGGTTTTAGCAAGGTAAACAAATCTTGGACCAGGGCCCAGAAGCAATCTGAGACTGATATTTTTCTCTTAGTTTTAATGATTTACTGCACAGTTGTGATCCAATGCACTCATCCTTGATCAGAATCCATAAATACCACCTCTGCACTCTGAACTATTGATAAATTTGTGCAGTGGCAACCAGTGTTAGAACCAACAGCCTCATCCTGTCTAGCATCAGTACTGCACGATTTTCCAAATGATTTCCCCTTCAGTATAAAGCAAGCATGTAAAAAGCTGGACCTCTAAAATGGTTACATCTGTATAGTCCACTGACAATAAATTCACAGAGGAGAAACAGCACTACATCACCTCAGCTGGCATTTATTCAACCACAACCACCATGCTCTTGCAGCATTCAGAACTGTGGTGTATAATGTCATCAGTCTTTGCAGTCATTACAATAAGGCCAAAAAGAAGTTTGGAGGTTTCATAAAAAGCTTTCCATCCTCCCCAATCCAAAAGAAAAATGCTTTCATAATTCACTTGCTAAGTCTGTCACCAAACTCACAGCCACCCACATCTGCTTTCGTAGACGCAATGTCAGCCCTCTTGTATACACTCTCTCACTCTTCCACTCTCAAATAAATACATATTCGTCATCAGCCACTAAGAGTACACATGAGCTGTGGCCTTCTGATGAGTTTTAAATCCAAAGAGCTCAGCCAAATCAAATTATGGAAGCTGTAATACACTTGCCACGTATTATATTTTGTAATATAATGAATACATGATTTTGAGCTGAGTACTTGGCAGTTTTTTGTTAGATAGGCATCTCTGGCTCTTGCACAGTCGTGTTAGTCTGATTCAGTAGCCTGTTCCTCTTCAGTGGTTTCAGTTAGAGTATCGTCCTCTAGCTCCTCCTTTTCTATTTGCATACACAGTATTTACTGTACACACAGCCTTGCTTCACGTCAGTGTTCTTCCTCCGTTGTGTGTTGTTTGGTGCCGCCGGTTTCGTTGTCCGACGTAGTGTTTGTTGCACTTTTCAACTCCGCTGAAACACAAATTTCATTTCGAGGGATAATAAAGTAAATGAAGTGAAGAAAAGTGAGTTGCCCTCTGCTGGTATTTCAGAGTTTAGAGAACTGAATGAGGTTCCTGTTGATTTCGGCCACATTCCTGCACCCTGGATAAGATCAATATGAAAACTTGTATTAGAATGGTGTTGTTTCAGTAGAATATTGCTGTTTCTATTTGTGTAATTAGTTTCGCCAGCCTCAAGTAAACACAGAAATGCATTAGCATAGCCACAGCGTGATCGGTTTCAGAATCTATGAAATTCCCAGTTCCGATATACCAAGTTTCCAAATTTACAGTATGTGTATTGGACCTGACTCACCAGATAAAGCCATGGACAGGCGGAATTCATCATTTAATATTTGCAGCACCTCCCTCACTCCTTCCTCACCCTGAAAGATCAAATAGTACAGACAAAAAGGATCTGCAAACCTGCCAGAACCTGTTAAAATATCAGCTGTATATTTGAAAAGGAAACGTTTATCTTCTAATGAATATTTCAAACCTGTCAACTTTAAGTCCCATCCCAAATCTCTCTCACACACACACACACACACACACACACACACACACACACACAATTCCACAATCACATAATCACACAATCATCAGAGCTGTCACCTTGTAGGCGAGGCCCCACACAGCCGGCCTGCCGATGAACACACACTTGGCTCCCAAGGCCACGGCCTTCAACACGTCACTTCCTGTCCGGATCCCTCCATCCAGGTAGACCTCTATCCTGCCCTGCACCGTGTCCACGATCTCAGACAGTGCATCTATCTGTTAGGAAAAGAAGACAGAAGGGAGAGAGAGAGAGGGAGAGAGAGAGAGGAATAAAGGCTTTGCACTTTCAACCTGGTGACATCATGGAGCTGAGAATTGGCGGTGTGCAAATAATGACTTGAAGTTTTTTACAACCAGACTACAAAAAGTTATATTTATGTTATCAGTGCGGGTCAATCAAATGATGTTTGAATTAAGCTAATAGTCTGTTTCCAAATGTACGTACTGTGGTGCAGCACTGTCTTGTCTTTAGCCCTAGTCAGTGCTTCAAAAAGTTGTAGCTTGACAAGAGTCAGCTCAGTTAACCTGAATTAAGTGTTAGCTAGCTAACTAGCCAGCAGACTCACTTCGCAGAGCAGCCAGTGTTAATAACATGTAACCTCTACAGACTAGTCTGCTAATCAGATGTTTTACAACAAGAAAGTGATGGTTAGCTGATCAGATGCTATGGTCACATAGCTAACAAGCTGGCCATATCTAAACGAGTCACTCAAGAGCTTAGTACATCCAACATGGCAACCAGACAGAAAGCCTATGTTGTTACACTGTTGTTCCACCCTCAATGAAAAATGATATTTATGCATGAGTTAATATATATATACACATCTACGCTGGCATATACTGTACACTTGCACACCCTTATTTACACACGATATATGAAGTGAGAAGCAGAACAGGGTCTTATCAAAGATGACATAATGTCACTGTTTGGTGAAAACCTCTTATCTCTCAAATGGCTTTCCGGGAAATAAGAAAAACAGCCTAGTTTTCAGATTGACTACCGCGTATTTTGAAGTGGTTCCAGTTCGGTTTGAAGGAGTTTCACAAGTCCAAGAGGTTGGGAAATCATGAAAATCATTGAAACATGAGTTACAAGATTTTCACAGTGATAAGAAGTGATATGAACATTAATAAGGTGTCCTGTACCGTGGCGGGCCCTCCATCCAGCTGCCTCCCCCCGTGGTTGGACACGATAATTCCTTGGACGCCATGCTCCACAGCCAGCTCGGCATCCTCCTTGGTCAGGATGCCCTTAATGATGATAGGTAGTCGGGTAAGCGACTGCAGCCAGTACACGTCCTTCCAGCTGATGGAGGGGTCCAAGGTGTTGGCTGGGATACCATACTCCTCCGGGCCTGCAGCCTCCTGCTTTAGATGGGATAGTACACAGACTAATGCTATTGCTAGTGTTTCAGCTAATGTTACTGCAACTACAGTTACTTTTATTATACCTGCTACTGCTACTTCTAGTATACTACTAATAGTACTGCCACTGCTACTACGACTGCCAATAATAATAATAGCAATACCTATGTAGTACTACTACTGGAACTACTATGAATACAACCACCATTACTACTACTAATACTTCTGCTTGTGTTACTACTAATAGCACCACAACTAATGCAACTACTGTTACTGCTATTGCTGCTGCCAATAATAATATGAAAGGAATACTCCAACGTTTTGGGCAAAATTGCCTTTGTACGACTTACCCAGACTGAGACAAGATGTTGGATACCATTTTCACCTCTGTACATCCACTGGTTCAGCTCCTATAGGTAGCATTTTGTGCTAGCTTAGCATAAAGACTTGAAGTCTACAGGAGTCATTAGCCTAGCTCCATCAAAATGAAAAAATAAACTTAAACATGTTTTTTCAGCGTTTATAGTTCCTACCATCTAACATCTCCTCCATTTTTTTTATTTTTTATTTTTATTTTTATTAAATCCAAGACATGTATTTCAAATACACATTGTGTAAATAAAACTGTTTCGGAGTTGCTATAAGGTTTATTTTGTCACTTTGATGGAGCTAGGCTAATGACTCTTGTAGAATTCATGTCTTTATGCTAAGCTAACACAAAATGCTAACCATAGGAACTGAACCAGGGCACTCTGAGAGTGCAACACCCACGCACTGCATGTCTGACAGTGAAATGCTAATAATGTGTGAATATTTTTCAGTTTTTCCTTTCCTGACCTTTAACTGTCCCACAAAGTTTGGTCCAGATCGGATCAAAACTATTTGAGTTATGCTATACACACACAGACACACACACACACACACACACACACACAGACAGGGCCGACAACAGAACTCCTGCTTGGGCTACAGCACATTGTGTGTAATAGTGAAAACAGTAGTGATTATATTGTTTCCAGAGTGTGTCTCTGTGTCCTCTGATGCAGTTGGATATTTGGTCTCCCGTCTACCCAGCACTGCTGTTTAAACAAGGCTTATCTAATTATCTTACTTGGTCTTGTTTTGTTTTGTCTCGTCGTCGTTCTCAAACTTTGCCTTGACTTATCTTCTTCTCAGTTTATCTTGAGCTGCCTTGTTTTCTCCTTTTTTTCCCCTTTCTGTCTCGTCTTGACCTGTCTTATATTTGCCAAACTTGCCTAAAATTGACTGTTACCTGGAACACTCCGTCAAAGTTCTTAACCTTGAGGTGTGGCGGCAGCTTGAACTGGTTGCGTATGTCATTGCGGCGCTTTCCGGTGTAGGGGACGTCTACAGTGAGGACCAGGGCTTTGTAGCCAAGGGCCTCCACGCGGTGCACAATCTGCTCCGACAGCTTCCGGTCCCGGTACACATACAGCTGGAACCATCGGTAGCCGTTTGGCGCCGCTGCCACGATCTCCTCCACAGAGCAGGTGGAGTAGGTGCTGGTGATGTAGCAGGTGTTGACAGCCTCGGTGGCTGTATGTAGGGGGTGGAGGTGTGGGGAGCAGAAACTGATTACTGTAGTCATTGTCAGTTGATTGATTAAACCTAGTTGGTTTATGATATTATAGGTGGATTTTTACATTTTAACATGGAAATCTCAATGCACAGAAAGTGCATTGAGCAAGAACACTCTTGAACACGAGCAAGTGAGGCCTCTGTAGATAAAAAGCTAGACTCAACAAGGATAGTTTAACTGCTGCCAAAGGATTTTTTCATCCGTCCCTTCCATACCAGCCACTAAAATGAGAAATTTAGGCCTGAGAATTTTGTAGCTGACATCTCCTGCTGCCACTTGGGGCTGCCAAAGTACAACCCAGTGCATCAACCACTGAATACCCGTAAAATTCAGATTGATAGTGTGCAGTTTTAATGGCTTATTAGTAACAGAATGAAGTGAAGTAGTTTTTAGCTGAGGTGAGGATGATAAGGAACAAAGAGAGTGAGAGAAGAGTTGTTTCTTTTACAGGGAATGTTTGCACAGTATCTCCCCTTTTTTGACCCAAACAGAATGATTCCAATGTTACACTCCCATCTAGTGTTCACAGTGGGTACAAGGCAGGCTGCTGACAGGATGGGAAACATACTGTAAACTGACTGTCATGTTTCAAGACTTCCACCAACCAACTGTACTAGCTTTATTGAGTAGTGAGTCTGCACACACAGTTTGCACATAGACACACAAACAGACACAGAGCTCTTACCCCGAGCCGTGGCCATCTCTCCTTCATGCCAGGCCAGACAGTGAAAGGCGGTTGGTGCAATTCCTACTGGAAAGCTGATTTCTGTCCCCTGCACCGTTGTTCGGGTGTCACTCACCGACACATCCCGTAGGATGCGAGGCCTCAGACGAATCCTGAGCAAAGCAATGAATGATACAAATGAAACACATGCACAGTCAGGGCTGAAGTCTGGTAGATACATACACAGACAGACAGACAGAGAGACAGACAGACAGACAGACAGATAGATAGATAGATCGATAGATACATAGATACATAGATAGATAGATAGATAGATAGATAGATTCCTTTATTTACACAGGTTGTCTCTGAGTTCAAGATCTTTTTCAGGAGAGATGTGGGTAGATAGAAACATTTACAAAAGGAGAGACATTATAATGCAGTCAAGCTTTACCATACAGCAATCATTCACCAGACAGACATTAAAGTTAACAATTATAAACGGCAAACATGTCAGACCAGCATTTTTGCAACAGGGAGTGTTAGGGTCAGGGTAATGTTTGACTTTATAGTCATGGTATTGCAGTGTATCCTGTGTGCTAACCTGTGGTATTGGAAGTAATGTGTGTGTAAGACCACACAATCATTGATAAAAACATAAAAATCAAATTTACCCCAAGAAAAGTATTCATTTGTACTTTTTACCTGGCCCTGTCTTCAAAAAAACTGACATCCATTTTATACAAAAGGGATGAGTTGTATCTTTCGATCTTACAGCTCTACTAAGATGCTTAAATCATGTAGTCTTGTTCTTTTAAATTCCTCTCAGCATACCTTTTGTAAGCCAGCAGATTGTCATCCCTGGTGCAGCATTCGTCCGCTCCGGCTGCATAATAATCCCAGGTAGCCTTTGAGAGGTGCTGTTTGGCATACTCCTCAAAGTCTGTAAGGCATACCATAGCCATCTCTGCACAGCGGCCCTCTCTGTTTGGGAAGAGAGCCCATCAGCTTTCCACGACAGCCTCATAAAGACAGTGAGCAGCAGAGCACCAAGGAGATAAAACTCAGCAGTGTCAATCAACCAACAATACAGATTCCTCCCTCTGAATGATTTTAATAGATATAGCTGACAATTCAAGGTGAAAGGTCATTTGAGTAATCAGCATTTTTGCCAGAAACACATCACTCCACATGGCACAGAATGAATTTAGTGACTTACTTGGTGCTTTGATACAAACACACAAGGGCAAAGCAAGGAGCATATTTCTAGCTGAATAATTATTAACAGTCTGAGACATTCACAAGCTGAGAGCACCACAACTTTCACTTTTCAATTTCAGGCAAAGGTTGACTTTGTTTAGCATAATTTCCCCAACATTGTTAACTTGTGAATGGAGTCTGGTATATTGCATGTGAGAAATGCAGCTGCATGCAGTAAGAACAAACAAGCCTTTCACACTGAAAAAGATACACATGCAAGAAGTTACAGATTCAAGACTTACTGCAGAGGTTTGCTCTATTTTAAACTCGTATATGATGGATATAGTCTTTCACAACAGCTCTGCAAACTTGTCATCCGGCAGGTTGAAAGTTTGTCCCAAAGAACAGTTGTACTCTGAACTTGGTTATGCATTAACCAATTTAAAGAAACAGAACTGAAGCCATAGCAGTCCAGCTAAAATCAACAACACAGGCAAACAATAGAGGCAGGAGACAGGCCTGACACCATCAAACTGAAATTCCTATCACGTTACAAATATACAGCGTTGGCATGGCAAAGCACGGCTTGTTTTAATCAACAACTCACCAGTAAAGCGTCCTCACTTTCACATCTGAGCAAGTGAAATGACTGTTGTTGTTGTTGTTTTCTTTTTCTTTTTTCTTTTTACAGAGACAAATCCTTGTGTCCATGTCGATCCTTGTGTTGGCAGCATTGCTTTTGTGTCAGTCAGATTCAGACTTTCATAGAGACAGCCACTGACAGTGTGGGTGACCTGAGGACGACCCCTGGTCTTATTGTGTTTACACAAGCTGGAAATGTGCTGATGGCGATGGCAGCTATAGTGGGGACAAGAGGCGTCTAACATGGTGTGCTACAGTATGCTCCAGATGCCTACATACAACTGTACACACATGCTACACACTAATACATAGATGCTTACATAGTACATGCTTTGCTGCTGTCATGTAAGAACCTTGTAACACCAATTTTGGTGATTTTCATCTTTTAACTTTAATTTATGCCACTCTGAGTTGTGACTTTTGGTCTTATAAGAACAAGCATTATTGTTGTGTTTAAACTTGCTAAATCCAGTTTTGGTGATTTTCATGTTTTAACTTAAATGGAAGGATTAACACAGAGAGAAATGATGCACCAAAGTGTGCTTTGTCTCATATGAAGAGTAAATAAAATCATTTCTTTTTGTGACGCAGTTCCACATGTGCCACCAGTAGAAATGGTGCTGTGGGCATGTTGACCTTTGAAAGACAATCCAGCATGGAGGAGTCTCTAATTTTAGCAGAACACAACAAGAAGCAAAGATGCACTGTGGTTTCAGGCAAGGCATTAAATCAGTTAATGTCATTTTTTTCTGCCTGAGTGTACACTTTATCAGCAGACAGCAGGTAGTTGACGTTCATTGTACAGTTTACTCACCGATTACAGTCGGTAATGTTCATTCTCTTTCAGTGTAACTTCAACTCTCCTGGTAGAGTCATAACCTGAGAACAAATGGGAGTTCACTGAACCGACAGGGAAATCACTTGGAATACCATTAACAATGTTACTACTTCAACTACTAATACTGCTAATATTGTTACTACTACTAGCACTGCTTCTACTTCCACTACCATTAACAACTGTGACTGCCACTGGTACTTTTATAATATTACTACTACTATTATAAGAACTATTATTTTTACAACTACTACAGTACAACTACAAGCAATAATAATTCTAGTACTAATATAATACTACTAATACTACTAAGTACTAATATAACAATAATGATTATTATAATAGACCACAAGTCATAACAAACCTGACTTCACAGTTCCAAACAAAAACAGACACAAGGTCAAAGCCTGTAAATTGGATTTACTTCAAATATTTAGAGTACACACAAAGATTTGTGAGAGCCGTGTTTTGGCTTCTTTCAATGCGTATTCTAAATAGTTCAAATAAAGCTGATCAAATAAATAAAGCTGATATTAGACATAGAAAGATGCAAATCCAACTCTTTACACTTGTATAAAATATTTAATCAGCTCATGGCAGGGAATTGACCTCATGATAGAGCAGATAAACTTTTACTATGAACACTTGAGGGCAGTGTGATACCAAATAAAGGTCATTCTTAGCTTAACCTTCCATATCTCTAAAGCAGGTAAACACAATGTAAACACAAGCAGGCTTTGATTTGGACTGTGGTCTCTACGCACTCAGAGTCCCAGTAGAGAAACAATACAAATGGCCTCTGATGTCACACACAGCCTCAGTGCCGTAAAAACAAATACCATGACATTACATACAAATCTGTACTCTGACTCGTGTGGCATTCACAAAGGCAAACTTGAAGGTGTTTCAAATAAGAGTTTCAAACAAAACAGAACAAAACGAAATTTTAATACATTTTATTTTTCAAAATTCTTGATAGAATATTGATAGAATATTGAATATACTGTGAATTTTAGAAGTTATTTACAGCATGAGTGAATGCAAATATGCTACATTGTAGTTTGTAGTTAGCTACACTATTGTGATTTGCTTTTAGCAACATTTATTGTAGATAAAGTTTGTACTTACATGTAGTTGAATTAGTAGAGAAGTTTTTTATTTTTTGTCACTTCCAGTGTCGAACTGACTCTTAACTAACCAAAACACTGAATTGATTATTAATTATTAATGCACTGAAGACATTTTACTATACATTATTTTTCTCACCAAGGCAATATCACTGCTAGACACATGTAACACCTGAATGATGTAGATTTACATTAGCAAAAAGTTGTAACAGAGCAGTGGGGCCGGACATGCTTAATGAATGTCAGCCATTGTCCTCTGTAGGTTGTGAAAGGTGTCGGTCATTTAGACAACTTCAATGGCTACTGAAGCACATTGTCCAGGTACATTTCTAGAATACCTTCTATGTGTTATTTGGAAGAGAATATGTATTAATAATCTTAGGTAAAGTGACTAGTGTGGTGTTAGCATAAAAGTTTAAGCAGAGATTGAGGAAAGAATGAATCCGAATTTTTTTTTTCTTGGCAGTTTGCCACACAGACATCCTGGCATTTCAGTGGCTAGAAAAGCTGCTCATCACTAGCAGGCAAACAGGAACTGTTTTCATTCCTATGGTGGGGAACCATTGGGTGTCCTCATTTAGCCAATGTAAAAAAACTAATAATTAAAAAAAAACAGCACATAATTATAAAGTGCACACACTGTAGCTACAGTAATGGAGGTGCATGAAATCATGAGAAGTGTCTTACCTGAGCTGCTTGGCTG
>OMLF01012853.1:0-23280 GCA_900302615.1 Holocentrus rufus | reverse complement strand
AGAAAGGGGGGCCAAGGAACTGAGGGAACCAGGGGAGGGGTCCTTTGTAGAGTCCAGAGCTATGACTCCTGGGAGAGGGACAAAAAACATAACATGGGATCTGCAGTTGAAGAATGAATTAGTGAAAGAGCAGTTGAGAAGAAAAAGAAATGACAGTTGGCAGGAGGTTTCAGGATTCTTCAAGAGCAGGAAAAGAAGGGAATGTTGAGCATGGTGATCGGGCATCATGTCAAAAGACTTCTTTGAACTGAAATCCATGCAAGGAGTTAAAGGCATGAACCTGTGAAACTACACCTACAACAAACAGGCATTCATTTTAATGGCAAACAGAAGTGTCCTTGTGGTCTAGATAACAACTAAAATGAGAAGAGATGAGAAAAACATGCTAGAAAAAATATAAATAAAAGTATGTCATTGCTCCACCTACCTCGGTGTTCTTGGCTGCTGCCTGCTTGTGCTTGCTGTATGCCCTCTTCTCCCTTCAACTCTCGACTCTCCAAACTGTCGAAAGCAGCAAGCTTACAGTGCAGCTCCATTTGGAAGGCTTCACTTAGAGAAGGCTCGGCCGCCCTCAGCAGCACACTGCCCATCAGGGGAGGAGAATCTTTGGGTACTGAGGGAGGAGATAAAGGCAGAGGAGAAACAACCTGTCCTGCTGGGTTCTTATCAGGAGTGTCTATAGAGAAAGTGGCCAGCGGAGCCAAAGTGGTAGACTTTGCACATTTAATAGGTGACACAGCCTGTGTGGGTTTATCAGGGTAAGAATAGGAAGTGGTCATCTTCTTGCTTTCTGCCTTCTCTCCAGCAGCCGGGCTGAAGTCTGCAGACAACAAGGGGAAGGTCAAGTTCCCCCGAAAAGAGGGAGAGATCAGTTCTGGGCCATTGGCCTTGCGACAGACGCTGCCAGAGCTCCTCTTCAGAGTGGAGCCTTCAGCCCCTGCTGGTGAGTCGTCTAGAGGGAAGGAATAGGGGGTGTCAGGCAGGCTGCACTGGAAAGACATGGGGTCGAAGTCCAAAGAGGCCATGCCAATGTCTGGTGGGCTGAGGTCTACGTCTTCGCCAGCTGAGCGAGGCGGGGAGATTAGGGCAGGCACACAGATGGGCCCGTCGTCTCCATCACTATCCTCCGTGGCATCTAGGTTGTCGTAGGAATTGCAGTGCTGACGGCTGTCCAGCAGCTCGCCGTTGAAGGAGGCTGACAAAGCATCGCTGCTGGAGCGCGGCCGGCGAGGACGGTACACCTTGGACTCTCCTGCAGTGGTGAAGGACAAATCTCTTCAGATACTGTGCATAAAAGTAGGCCAATAGTGGTGTTGTAAAAATGGCACTTGTGACATGCTGAGTGCATACAAAAAACATTACCTTCAACATTGTGCAGAGAAGTCAGTGACTCTTCACTCTTGGCTGATCTTAATGTTCCTGTGTCGCCCCTGCCTCCTGCAACATGGTGACAAAAGATATTACTATTTCATCTGATGTTTTCTCAAATAAGGTCTTTCATCAACTGAAAGATGAAATGTCACAAGGGGATCGGCAGCATGATCACCTCTGTCATATTTGTGTGCTACACTTCATATGCTAATACTTCAGATGCTAAGCTAGCATGTGTAATAATTAAACTTTTTTTTCTCTATGATGGAGCTAGGCTAATGACTCGTGTATACTTCAAGTATATGCTAAGCTAACACGAAATACTACCCATAAGAACCGAATAAGTGGATGTATGGAACTGAAAATAGTATCGAACATCTTGTCTCAGTCTGGGTAAGTCAGAAAAAGGGTATTTTGCCCAAAACATTCGAGTGTTCCTTTAAGTCATGGATGGAGGACTTACCGGCTAGAGCCATGGCCTTGAGCTCATTGGGCTCACTGGGATTGCGGTGAAGTTTGCGCTTGGACATGGAGGAAGACTTCCCCAGGTTGAAGAATGAGCGCCAACTACCAACAGGAGACTTCTTGGATTTAATGGGAGGCCTTTTCCTGTGACAGAAGAATGGTGGTGGACAAGCAGGCAGGGATGAGGACAGGCATAAACAGATTCACTCTGATGAAATTTGACATAGATTTGCTTCACTGAGAACTCCCACCAACAGTTCCATAGTGACAGGTATGATAAATAATCACTCATTTGTAGTCAAACATGCACTCCTGCCTGTGTTGTTAGTAAGCATAGCTGTCCTAAGTGATCTTGAATGTTGTATTTTTCTTTTTTTTTGGTGGGAAGGCAGTGCTGTTTATTTTAATGATAAGGGAAAGAATAATAACAGCAGCAAGAAGAAAACAACAACACTGCCCACCCTTAACAATAAGGAACCCCCTTATTAACCATTAACCATGACCTGCAGAGTTTTATTTTGTAGCTCTGGACTCATTCATTTAAAGTCCTCACATTTCTTCATACTTTTCTCACATAACCCCGTTCATTCATGGTGCCAGTGTGGAATCTATTAAATAAAGTAAACACCCACTTAGTGCACTATTTAATCTTTGGATTATCATAGAGCGTTGGTCCCTTTTGTCTGGCAGAACAACCAACAAACCAGAGTCCCAGCCTCAGTGCAACAGTTGCAGTCTTACTGGTTTAAGTGAGAAAGGCCAGGCCACAAGGAAACGTCAGAAACTATTTCTTCAGTATGTGCTTGGAGCTGTGCAGATGCTTTGCTCCAAAACACAGGGATGTCTGTCAACATTACATGAATTCTCCCCTGACATTTTTGTCTGATAAGCTATTGTATTTCATTACATCGCATTACATCATCACAAGGATTGGGGTTATCCATCACTGTGAGGGAATAAATGACTTTTCCTGCAGTCTCGCCAGCAACCATCAGGGGGAGATGCAGTGTTATTGTTTAATTCTATCAGAGAAGAGGCTCTGACTCAGAAACCATGCGCATGTTCAACTAGGGGTCACCAACCAGGGTCTCGAACACAAGAGTTAAGAGCCTGTTGACCTTCTCTGCTCGGTTCAGACACCCAGGGGTGCAGAAAGGCAAAGAGGCGGACAAATCAATATCAAGCATGAGGCGAGCTGTGAGTTAGTCTCATGAGGCCAGACCTTATGACAGTAACACAACTTGCCAAACACCACAGAGAATTCACAATAAGCATTTTCTCATCTTCAGCTGCTCTATGTCCTACTAGAGCAGCAGAGACACTGATATCACTCAAAAACAACACTTGGTCCTCCATAATTGACTTCACGCAGCTTTACGAGTATAACCACAGATACCAACTCTCTTTTATTTACAATGACAGGGTTAGTAACGTTAATATAAAAGACCTTTTCTATAGCAAATACACAGCAGGGCTTGGCAAGGACCTCATGATACGATAGATATTACGATACATGGGTCACGATACGATTGTATCACGATTCATTGCGATATGATACATATTGCAATACGTTTCGATACTTTATATAATTTACTGAAATTTTAAAAATAGAGCTGAGAATACAACTTTCTGTGTATCACCTGGGTAATCAAATATTTAAATAATTATTATACTAATAACTCAGCAGACCAATTTTAGTTGTAACTATTAAAATCAAAATTTCCATTCCAGTTTATTAGAATGGTATTTGCATTGCACAGTGTCATTGGACATGTGCAATGCAATCCATTTAATGTATCGATATGAGGGTTGGAAAATCGATACAGGATCGTGGAAAAAAATATTGCGATACTTAGCTGTATCAATTTTTTTGTACAGCCCTAATACACGGGATCGAATGCAACTATCCCACAGGCTACTTTTGGGTGAGCACCAAAGAAGACACATGGTTTGGATATTGGAGGGAATGGGGGTGGGTGAGAGCAGATTATGTAATTAGGGTTATCAAAAGGACACATCTCAAAATCGCCCGACTGAACAGAACTAGGTCAGTCTAAACACCCTGCTTTTAAACTAGTTCGCAACATTCAACTCAACAAATTCGTCACATCATATGACAGGAGGAGGGGTGACATACCTCTCGGTGGGGAACTCGATGACAGTGTGGAACTTGCCCTGCAGGGCAGCGGGACCCTCGCCAACCTCAATGTACTTGCTGTCTTCAGTGACCGGGGAGTTGATCTGAGCCTGAGTCCTGGCCTGTGCCTCCTCTAGACTCAGCAGTTTAGTGGAGGGAGATGAAACTAGCAGGGACTTGGGCCGTGACAATGAGTTGTGACCTGGTGATATGGCAGGAGACAAATTGTAACGATAAATAATGTTTGGACGGGGCAGCGGGTAGTGAGGTGACAATGTGAGGAAACAAAAAACAGATGCAAAATCTTAGCCATGCAGCAACAAATGATACAAAACCAGTTCTGTTGCTCATACCTGCTCCCTCTCGTATGAGTGAGCTGAGCTTAGCGCTGAAGAGTACGTCCACGTGGTTGAGAATGAATTCCACCACCACCGACTGGATCCGGACTTCCATGAACGCTGCCGTGCCGCTGAAGCACGCCGACTCAATTTGTTTTGACCTGAAACCATGAAGGACAAACAACAGACCAAAGACGGGATTCGTTTTAGATTGAAATTTACTTTAACCAAAAATTTCCTATCGTACATAAATATCTCATAAAAGGTGTTCACTGAAGACATTGTCCACTCAAATTTGCTTAAATGGTTAGATTTAGAGTCACAAAATTTTTGGATAATCCATTAATTTTTGGCACGTTGTTTCAGATTAGCTCCATTTGACACAAACAGCTGCCTAATTCCGTCTCATTTAGAGCAGGAGAGCTGGGGCTCTCTGCTGATCAGAGCCCAGTTTTTGGCTGTTCAGTGGTTAAGAAGTTGTACTTGAATTTAATCAAAAACACATCAAACTCTCTAAACTACATTTACTTCAAAACTCGGAGCACATTATTCTTATGCCGGAGATAAAGTACAGTTGACAACATTTATTTAAAGTTGTGTGAGCTTTAAATCTTATGAATGCAAATGGACAGTAACTGTAATTATGAAAACAATATGCAAACAATTCTATTAAAAGCTGCAATGCTTGTGCAAACTGAAGGCAAAGATCTACTGCTTTGGCTGCTGAAACATTAACAAAAGATAAAGCAGGCAGCTGAAACATTAACAAAAGATAAAGCAGGCATTCATCTCACCTCAGCAGGTTGGGAGCCCAGACGATGGCCAGGTTCTTGCTGTGCATGTTGGTGATGTAGCTGTATGTGGCCAGATGGGAGAGGTGCCTCATGAGGAACTCCAGCGTCCTAGGAATCAGATATTCATTTATTCAGCTTTAATTGGCTTCCGCTGTAACCTGGCTGACGCAGCGGCTCGGTGTGGGACACAGAGCCTGGAGAGGGGGCTTTGATCTCTGTTGAAAAACCTGTCGTAATGAGGTGACTCTGTCATCATGGAAGGTATGCTGATTGGCTGTCCAAGTTCTGGATTCCACAAATCATGACCCTGCTCCTTCTAAAGCTCCACCTGCCCCCATGTGGAGTGCAATCTCGTCAAAACTCAGCTGGCTCTTTACAAGATCCCGCTGCTCGCTGCTATATGAGGCCTTTCCCAAACCCAGTTGGGAGAAGAGCGAGCACATCCTCTGCCCCCAGAAAAGCCCTCAAGGCTGTCATTAGCTGCTCTTTCACAGCACTGATGTCTTGGAGTTCCTCCAAGACTAATGCTATAGCCGCGTCCAAACACATTGGTGTGCTGCCAGTGGCTGCCATTTTCTCCATTTCTCACAGAGTGGGCAAACAGTGAAGTGAGAGGTTTTACAAAGTGAGTTGTAGGCGTATAAGAAAACTCATGAGGGTTTGATTTTGAAGTGGCAGCCAGTCAACATACTCAAGCTGTTTTGATTTTAATATTGTGTCCATGTACAGCTGGGAAGCCAGATTAGTAAGCAAAGGGTCGGGCTCTTGGTGCTGATGCCGTTGCGTAAGCCAGGATTTTTCTACTAGTGATGAACAGACTGTCATTGATGGACCTGCTGCTCTACACCATGGATTTGTTTTACTAACAGCTACAATTACAATGGCAATTTCACTTAAAAAGTAGCATCTATAAGCACTCGCAAATAACAAAATTTTATTGATCACCACCAACAATAAGGTCAGCTGGTTTATTCACTATAACTCCTGGTCATAGTGCACCCCAACTACTACCCCAGTCACTTTCACACTAACAAACCAAACTAATGCACACAACTAATGTGAATCCTCGCCTCAGAGTTAAGTTTTGTGTACGGCAGTCTCCTGGCATTTCTTGCGGCTGCCAAAGGGGGGCAGTGTGCCTCTGCACTGACCTGTAATGCGGCGGAGGAAGCTGCTGAATGACATCATGGATTTTGATGAGTCGCTCCTCGTCCGTCGCCGCTGATACAGCCTCCTTCAGGATGGGGAGAAAAGGGAAAGGTGGGGAGGGGAGGGACGGAAAGATATATAGAGAGACGTATTAGTGTATCAACATCCAGCTGATCCATGTGACACCTCAGGTTCATGCTGCTGCATTGAGCAAGAAGGGACATCAATCTGCAGCCGCACTTCCTCCCCCTTCCTCCCTCTTTCTCCCCCCCTCCGTCCTCAGCTGCCATAACAACCGGCAAACATTTACTCCATCTTCAGGGACACTTCTGTTGTGCTTGTTTTTATTCCAAGTCACACAGAGAGCAGTTTGCTGCATTTGTAATGACAGGGTGTGTCAAGTACAATGCTATTATTTTAGGGGTGTCTGTGACCCATAACTGTTAGTGGTTGAAGGAGCCGAGGTTGAAGAGTTCCTCTAGATATCAGAAAGAGTCAAAGAGAGAATTCAGACAGCGTCAACTGCAATTAATACTGTGTCCTTCAGGGTTAACAAATGCCCTCAGTCATTACGAACCACTGAGTCATATTAACAAAATGACAGTGTCCTCAGATAACTGATACCCACGCATTAGTGCAGCAGTGTGTGAGAGAGAAAACAACGTGCAACTCGCGAGTGTGTGGCAGGAGTTGGTGGTCTTGCCAAGGTTTTGCTTACAGAGAATTTCTCGTAGAGCTGGTAGGTGAGCAGCGGGTTGGGCAGCTCTCTGAAGTACAACTTGCACAGCGAGCCAACACAGTGGATGTCCTGAATGTATACATCTTTGGTCAGATCAGGGATCTGCTCCGAGTCAAACTCGTGCCTGAAGTACGAGGGAAAAGGGAACAAAGGCAGAGAGAGAGAGAGTCAACTTGTGGATTAAATCTCCATGAAAATTGGTCAGTCACACACCTGTATTGCCGTTTATTCATTCATGACATACTACAAAACTAAAGCATCGTTCGATAATTTTAAGAGAGGATACAATTTTTGGTTATGTCCTGGTGTGCCTTCGTGTTTTTTTCAAAAACAAATTCCTGCCTATTCTCTAAATTAAGGTTCAAACAAATCAAAGATTGTAATAATCTCTTATTAGTTATAAACAGTAAAACGTGTTGATGTCGTACCCACACAAATGCATTTCAAAGTGCCACGCACCAATTCATTCTGAGTCCTCCTCTTAATCCCCCAATCATACTCTGAATACAGTTCTATACATTTGCATGCAAACCTTTGTACTAAGTACAGCTTACTGTGGAGGAGAGGGAAATCAATCAGAACCCCTCATCATATGTGCAAAACAAATCTCTTGCTCTGTTTTGATTATCAAAGTACAAGTTCTTACCCCAGCAGGACAATATAGGTTAGCAAAAATTGTTGACGAAGAAGGCCTGTTACTGTGCATACAGGAGTAAACCCTCATCTTCATGCAGCCATGCCAAAGATGATGTTTTTTTTTCCTTTAACAGCGGCAATAATCCTAGACAGAATTCATTTGCTATCAGTCTTTAGATGTGGGTTATGGTAGGATTAAATCTGCGAGCTCTGCCTATGGCAAAGAACATTCCTATGAAAGCAGCATGTATAGAGAGGGGCTATTTTTGTGTGGTAGAGGCTCAATTAAAAAAAAAAAACACTGTAAATTTAAGGCAGCGTTAATCAATAATTTGCTGTATCTGATGGGTAGTGTGTGCATGTCTCCTACCGCAATTTCTGGATATTGGAGGCGATCCCAGAGAGGCGGTAGATACCATCCACCACACCGTGCTTCTCGATGAACTCTGTGCAGCTCTTGAGGACCTGGGGAACTGGGAACAGAAAAAAAAATGTTGTCATATGCACATCTCTTTCAGTCAATATTTGTCCAGTATCTGCTCAGCTCCTCAGGGTCAAGAATCGGATAGCTTCCCTTTTCAAAGTGTGTGTAGAGCAAATTCGGGCCATGTCTCGGGGCTTTTCAGATAAGAGGATGTGAAGCTCAGAACAAATTATTGGGTTGTGAAAAACTTATTTTTTGGAGGGGAAGGAAAGTACTTTTTCCTACATGACGACAAAACACCCAGTTAAAGGTGCAGTGATGCTGGTAGTCGACTGAGCCAGACCATCAGATAACATGTTATTGCCTGCGAGAGACACAGCAAGTGATATACACACTGGTTCACAGCACCATGCCAGTGACTGTATGCTTGTGTGTGAGACATGGAGAGAGAAACTAAGAATAACCTCTAAAAGACACAAAGAGCTTCTTCATTCGACTTAAGCAACTACATATCATAAAGACAGGTTTATTTAGGCAGTGTGTGTTTTCGAAGATAAGGCCTGTGTCTGTGTCTAGGAGAAAATGTCTATGTGTAGAAGGAGGTTCCCAGGCCTCCCACTTCTCACACATAATTTAGAGGATGACAGAGAGTGGGACCCTCGCCGAAGCAGCTGTTCAGACAAATTCCACACATAGCAAAGGCGAAAAAAAGAGGAGAGACTGGAGGGAAGTTGAGACTAAACCACTGGCTTTCTCCAGCAGAGGAGATTCACACTTGAGGACAGTAGAGGAGGATAAACAAAGTATTTTATGGTGATTTTGATCTTTTAACAACAGTATTAAGTTATGTACAGAAAGCTCATTAGTTATAAGTCATTGCAGTTTTCTAGCTTGTTCAGTTTGCTGGAAAACTATTAAACAAAACTGACTAAACTTCAGCAAAAAAAATGCGACAAATCTTCAAGTCTGCATGCAATATTTAGCAGCCCGAGTTTCAGCGCTCCACTTTAAAACACTTTCTGAAGCTACAAGTCATACTCATTAATTTGGTTGTTAAAATACACAGCTCTCTCGCCACTACATCATAAATACCATAACTCTCCAGAAGTCGGTGCAGCACCTTGACCCTCTGACCCAGCAAGGTGTGACAGAGTGGCTTATCTCTCTTTGTCGAGGTAAGTCAAGATTTACTGAGGTCGAGGTGTGACTCCTTCACCCGTGAATGTGTGACCACAATGCAGAACGCCCAGTGCTGATCTGTTACCACAAGCCTGTTAAACGGCCGGGGCTGACCCTTGTACCAATAAATGTGTAAGGTAAATACATGATGCCTGAGGCAAAGTTCAGTTTTGATGAAACTGTTTCATCGATGTGTCACCTAACGTGCGAGATTTGAATATTCAGGGATGTAATAATTAACCTGAATAAGTTTTCAAGTTGTCTTCAAAATGACCAAGTTATTGATGAAAGCTCATAGAAATTATAGTTTAATAACAATATTATAAGCCTACAATGTAATCAAAACACCATTATCCTCACACTCTGACATCAAGACCTTCCTATCAGCCCGCCTGCCAGACACCACGTTGCTAATAGCTTGCGTCTGTTTCTTCTTCTAACCAACATCCTGGATACAGCAAGAACAAGCTAACAAAGCCATTTTGTGTTTGTATGTATTTGGTTTGAGAATATCCATTATGGATTCAGACTAGAAAGCATTAGCTCTTCAGCTGCAAGGCAGTGAGCAGCAGGTGTGTGCGTTAATGCGGAGCAGCAACAGAAATTGTAAAAGCACTGTTTTTTCTTATGTTTAACTGGGGAAAAAAAGCCCTAAGTACAATTCACCCTAGCAGGAATAAACACTTTGCTTTGGCGAGTAGCCATAAGTGACGTAACACTGTTTGAGGAGTGTGTTAAAGAGTTTGCATGGATGACACAGGGGAACCACCCAATGCAAAGTCATCTCATCTAAAGGTTACACATACACCTTGTTGGATGACGTATTTATCTCTGTCTTGTTTGCTCCCTTATACCTGGAGCTGCAATTTAGCAGGTGAATCATGATGACAGAGAACAGGTCAAACATATGGCTCGCCTTTGTTGCACCTGCAGCCAAGGATATAATGAAGGGTAAACATAGAAGCTCAACTTGAAAGTAATCTTTACCACAAACAAACAGTTACATAATATTCGTTTTTAAAGAAGTATGAATCCAGGAAGTATAACTGATTTTGTGTATCCGGTTGGTTGCTTGTCTTACGATGACTCTAGATTTGAAAAGTTTGGGCAGCACTGTCACAAGAGGTGAGTGTTTGTTATCGTCTGTGAGGTCAGAACACGCCACGGGGTTATTTGACAGTTGGTGTGGTTCAGAGAAAACAACCACAGGTGTTTGTGTCTCTCCATGCGACTGCATCTCTCACCATCGTGGCCTGAGTTGAGGAGGTGCTCTCCAAGGTCGCAGCCGAACACCCTCTCGCGGAGGATGCCCCGCTGCTTCAGCTTCTGCTTGGTTGGTCTCGACTTCATGAAGGTGCGCAGGAAGGTGATCAGTTTTCCGTGCTTCTTAGACACTAAGGAGGGAGGGAAGAAAAGGAAGGAAGGAAGAACACAGGTCAAACGTCATGCTCTTTAATACGACAGTTCAAACCATGATTACCCTCCTGGGTGCCTTGCACAACCTTATACTATTGTTAGTGGAGTGACTGTGGCCCAGTCCTCCAACATGTGGATCTACTATCCATGCATTGGAATGAAATCCCATACGAGCTGCTCAAGTTTGTCCCTCCGTGTGGATTTTGACCTCATTCTAATGCAAACCCCTCCATTATGCATGTGTAGTTTCCTTGAACGCGTAAGCTTCACTTTTAAATACCACCTCCCTGGCAACTACGCAGGAATCCTCCTCATCCAATACCACCGTCCTTTGCTCCCCTTCCAAACAAAAAAGTAGCCGACCTATTTAAAAACCAAAACCGCATTAATCAGATAATGTGTCTGGGAAATGGCCCTAAGCTTCTTAAAGTGTACACCAGTTGTTTTCTCCATTTTGGAGTGATGTGGAAAAGCTATCAAGTGAATGAAAACAAAGTATCTGCGTTTTGAGGGGAACAATGGGAATGTCTCCACACTGGTCCTTCCTGGTATTTTGAGATTAGATGTGCAATCCCTTCTTATAAATCAAACTTGATACTCTATAGATGTACTGCCGCTTTCTAGAGGTTCACGAACAAAGAGGTCAATTGTCTTCTTCTTCACCATCCTCACGATCCTCAACCCCTTCTGACTAAATTCACTGTCAAGGTAGATTCTAACACTCAGACCACTTGGGCTTGAGATGCAACAAAATCCTCTGCCTGTGGAGGATGGATATCATGCTAATCCTGATTACAGAGAACTTTTCCCGCTCAAACGCTAATAGCTAAAACTCTTTAAGCACTGTGAATCATCACCTCTGTCATCTAAGTTCTCCTACCTTCATTGCACAGCTTAAAACGCAAGAAAACCCAAAAGCATTTCACAAATATACTGATCCTCTGCCACATGTTTCCTCTGTTCTCTTGCTGATGTCTCTGATCCGTCCTCAGACTTTTCCCCCTGCTTCAGTAAATACATTGTCCAACCTTTGCCAATTGTCTCTTTAATCCTTTGCAGACACGTCGGTGCACTTGTATCACGTTGCCCTTCGCAGCGACTTTCTGTGAAAACTTTTCCTGCTCTCCCTTCGATTCGCAATCCTCCACTGTGCAGCTACCCTTTCCAAATCTTCCACTCTGTCAAAAAAAAAGAGCCTGGAGCGCTGACTAGCCACATGCTGCTGAAATCTGAAACATATTAGCTGAGGATCCACACAGTTTCACTGAGGGAATAACATTATCTAGGAGCTCTCTTAAGATTTTCAATAAAAGATGATGCTGACAAGTTTCTTTCCCAGTCCAATTTGTGGTCTTGCTATTCTGTCAGTCTCTCGGACGTAAAAACACCTCAAACTTCACTAAACCTTTCAAACCTCACTAACAGCTACTTTCTGAGGTGCTCTGGGGTGAAGTGGAAAAACCGCTGTGACCCATGGGTTTTTTTAAAATTCCAGGGCACATTCTTTTAACTGATTATAAACACAGTCGCAATCACAACCGGTCCTCTTATGCGTTTCACAGGCTTGACATCTTCATATTTATGTTTTACCCGCTCCAGCACCTGAAGGGGCTCTGAAAGACCAAATCAAACCTAGAATAACCTGTAAATGCAGGCGGCATTTAGAAATTAGAAATTTAAGGTTCATTCAAACAGGTTAAAAGAAGTTACACAGGTTGATGTGCGTCGCTGGTCTTTGAAGAGATACACTATCTCTTTGCTGTTTGTGGAGCCATTAAATAGGCCACTGCTTACTATCTTACTATCTTACTATCTCTCTAAACAAAACAAGCTGAGTTAAACAGCTGCAGTGTGTATTCAAAGGAATAAAAAGCATTAGGGCAGTCTTTGAACTTAAAGATCTTTAAGCTATGATTCGTCAGGTCATGATGAAATGATCTCAGAGACTTTTATTGCAGGTTCCTATATGACCCACAGACATGGGCTGTTATGAAAATCATTTTTCAACAGCACCACAAATGACCCTTCTTAGTGAAATCGGTACCTCTTGCCCAGAGACCAGTAACAGAAAATTAATGTGGCTGGTTGTGTTGCATGCTAATTACACACTATGGCAGCAATTCACTCGCAGCGCACTTAATTGACAGTCTTTCATTGAGTGCATTTTGAATGTGAAACGTCCAGACCGGCAAAAACTACTGAGCTGCTGGCTATGGAGAGTAACAAAAGTAGATGAATTAATCCAACATTTTCTCATTATTGTGTTGACAGAATATTTATGCACAAAGTTAAGAGGAATGTTTAGGAAATTCTATGTACAAGAAGCAACATTGGTGATTCTCTCATATGTGTTAACTGCTTTTAAATCATATTTACTCTTTTAAAATAATATAAAGTTATGTTTAGGAAACTGCATCAGGGCAAGAGCTACTCTGGATAACGATATGTATGGATATGGCAGCAAAAATTAGGGTTACGTACCAAATAATCTGGTTATTTCTTTCTAATGTGGTGATTAGACAGTTGATTGTCAGAAAATAACTTGTGTGCAAATGTAATTGCTGAGAGGCAACTTTCCAAAAGCGAAGTCTGAATATAGTGACTCTGCTTTGCAGTTCTATCCATCCACCCACCAAACATCCCATAAAGTACTTAAGGTTCAGATTGGGTGATGGATTTTTCTCATTTCAAGTTTTTGTAGATGGCTTTTCTGCCTTTGGTTAGCAGCTCTACTCTCATTATGCTATTGGTGTCTGCTAAAGTTAAATTCTTTTGGCTTGCGTTCAAAACACACACTATAGTCTCAAAATAAATAGGCCCTTGCCAAGGCAGATTTATAGCTGCTTTACTCTTCCCTATAAATAATTGATGAATGAAACAAACTTTGAATCCTGAGATTCTATTGTGTGCCATTTTTTATGAAAGTTGCACAGCAGCAAAATCATTTCTGAATCAATTGCCGGCCTCAGAGGCAGCAATCACAAACAAGAGCCATCGTTCCATTTCAGGGAAAAGTGGAGCTTCAACTCGCCCCTCCGGGAGAAATTCCTTTTGTGCTGCTGTACCCATAGACAAAACCGCTGAGGCAGCTTTGTTTACTCACTGTTGAGGCATCAAAAGGGCCTTCAATATCATGTAGGGGGCTGACGGTGCAACTGTGTTGGCTTACACTGACACGTCGCTTTTATTTAGGAACCCAGATTGACTCTAAGCCGTATGGAGGAGGACTGAGATGGCAAGCGTGACTTCCCAGAGAACGGACTGAGATTCCCATCTGCTTACTGTCAACCCGGATGACAGCCTCGGGGCCAGCGGCTCTCAAGCATGCTGGAGCATCAACACTACCTGCAGTACAGCGCTGACAAATTCACTGTTGGATTCCAGCAGGGAGAAAACCATTTCATTTAAGTGTGGTAAACAGGACTGGATAGAGTCCTGAAATTGTCCTCTGCAACATTAATTCCAAGATTCATAGCTTGAGGGAGCTGAACACAAGCGGCCGAGGTTAGCTGCTGTTCAATTATGTAAAACTTCCAGTTGCAAAAAGCACAAATTCTGGTGGTATGTGCGTGATGTGCAATACAAGAAGCTGAGTCATCACCAGGAGGGTCAAAATTGTTTTTTTTTTTGGTAGTGAAGAGCTTTCTGAAATGCTCTAGAAAGGGGGGTGGGGATCCTGCTGGTCATAGTTAGAGAAATGAGAGCCAACATCCTGACATTTGCATGTATAACTGATAGATTCCAGAAGGGACTAAACTAAACAAAGTGAAGGTTGGGGAATGCTTGAGGAACTGGAGCTGTGGCGTCCAGAATGAGAACGGTTGGCCCTCGAGCGATTGAGTTACTCAGACCGGGCCTTTTCCCAAGAGAGCCCAGTGAGAGGTCGGAGTATGACGAGAGAGAGAGCAGGAGGGATGAGGAGAAAGGAGGCCAAGCATTACGGCAGTAACAATTACAGACGTAATGGCAAACATCATGCTCCGTCTCTCTGCTCCAACCCCAGACCTCATTCCATTCAATTTAGGCAGGAGTTTTCATAGGATGTGCACTAATCTCTTAACTCATGACAAAATGAAAGGAAAATTCCACCTTCCTCACAGCACTGCTCTGCGAAGTAGAGCAGTGACAGCATGGGGCCAATCAGGAGCCTCCACCCGGAGACATTTGATACAATTACGGTGCATGCCAGCTCTCCCTGAATACAGAGGGACCAGGAGGAGGCGTGACCCGAAATCCTCGGGGGCGACACAATGGTCCCATCTCGGCTCAGCCTTTTCATTTCGGCCAGCACCCCCTCGAGACTGAGCGGCGATGCACGCCCACGTAGGCGAGGAGCGGGAAATTCAAACTGCCGCCCCTATTCCTGCAAAAATCTGAATGGGATGGTTGTGATTATATGATACATCCCAGAAAATGTACACACTGTCCAAAAGAGCCTTAAGACTAGAATGTGATGTATTCAGAGATACTAAAGTATCTAAAAGAGCCCAAAACACGATGAACATGGATTAAGGTTGTTTTACAGTGGCATGTCCTGTTAATGATAGCACTGCTCCTCTGGGATAATGTCATTAAAATATCCACGAGTTGAAGTGTTAATATTTTTTTAACCTCCTGAACTCCAATTTTCTCTTAAATCTCCCCTTAAGTAGGTTCAAAGTGAAAAAAATCCATATTATAAGACAATGTCATATCCATAATCTGTGTCTGCTGGTTGCAGCGCTTCACTGCAGCTACATCACACTTACATTAGTGAAATATTCAAACCCAAGATGCCATTGTTTTATGGCTGCAGAATTACACCAAATAGAATATATCTACATGTCTTGTGCATCATTTTATTTTATATTTCCCTGTAATTGAGCAGGAGATGTTTGGTATCTATGGAAACCTTGGGATCGCCACTAGAATTTAATATAAAGTTTTGAAGGTTTGAACAAAGCTGGGCTGTGCAGCAGTGACAAAACCAACTGAGAAAGCAGCGAGGTTGAAGATCTTATTTCACTTTGGGTTCTAAAGACACTTCTTATGATAATTTGTATGAAAAAATAGAACAAATGAAAGCTCAAAAACTTTTCATCATATCCCTTTTGCTACATCTATTTCTAATAGCCAAATTTGAGTGATTCCAACAAGTTTGTCTTCTACACCCACCAAATAAACTCTTAACAGACATACTTAACAAATATTTATTTTTTCTCCCAGATCACCAACACTGGTAATAAACATAAACCTCTGTACTGAGCTTCCTACTTGTCCACAGATAGCTCAGTGTGGGAGGAGGCGAGGAGCCTACTACTATGGTGACAACGTTTACACAACGTATCAAGCCGGGGAACCAACAGAAACAACTGAGAGACACTGTTAGCACAATAGGTGCTACACATTAACACATCATAACCATCGGCCATTAGTATTTCTGGAGGGCTGTTTAGCGTCTAGTGTAAACAACAGAGCAGTGTCCGCCCATTAAAAGGCGGCCATGAGTGACGGCGACCTCTGTTTGGACATGAGAGCTTAAGTGTGTGGTGATAGCAGGAGCAAAATGGCTTATTGTTCCATCTCTGAATGGCCCACTGAACACAACTTTGGGTGCGGGAAGAGAGGACAGAGGGGCAACCTCAGCTGGGCCATGTGTGGTCTCATCCTGTAATAATGCCAAATGGGTCTGACTGCACAGACTGTGAAAGGAATCAAATTTTGTATATTTTCAAATGTTTGGTGAATCATTTGTCATGAAAGATTTGGGCATGATAGATCAAAAGTCACTAACAATTCAAAGATCAAAAACTGTCATGGAAAAAAAATCAAATGAAAAAAAGAAGATTAATTCGGGAAAGGTTAGAATTACTTGCAAAAACTGTAAAGGCGGCATACAACAAATATAGCCTTATTGATCTCTCAAATATCTTTAACATAAACACCAACCACTAATACTAATCGCTAATTCTACCAAATGACCACACCACCGAACAGCAAACTGATGGGACTCCATCAAAACCACTTTTTGCTATACACTCAATTAAGAAACCAGTTAGAGGCTATTCTGAAAAGTAATGAGTTGTTTTCAAAATGCAGTTAATGAGCAACTGTTTGCCTCCCAGACTGCTAATCAAACAAGATTACACTGTATTTTCTGAGCAGTCCAATGATGGAAATAATGCATGATGTGGGGCTGCTGTTAATGTTGTAGTCTCTTTTACAGTAATAACTCCCTGTTCAAATGCAAAACAGATGTGTCAAGTATAGATTTTAAACGTTTTTTTTTGTTATAATAACCGGGTACTTCCACAAATTGCATCTAAAGAGCACATTCTTGTCGCCAACATCCATTTTGTCGTTTGATTTAAAGATTTTGATCATTGTTCAATATGACAGGCTATACGCAGATAGTGATTACAGATCACCACACCATGTCACGCTATGGTAAAGAAAGTGACGAAAGAATAATCACCGCCTTCTGTCTTCATTATGTGAAATTACAGTGGATCTGAGTGAAGTGTGCAGCCATATGGGCTGAACAATATTTTCCATCCTTTTTTCCAGACAATTTCTGTATTTACTAGGACTTGGAAATCACCCAGTTGATTGTCCCTATTTTTCCAGACCTAGGAACGGCTTTCAAAGTCTAAATCCTAAAAGTGTGCACTTCACACCGTTCATTCCCTACGAAGCAAATAGGCTGCATCCAATTAACACTTCGAGTTTAGAGAGCGCATATGCCCGATAGAGGATCAGGCATGGAATAAAAAAAGACACTTGCACAGAGATAGAGAGGACAGCTCGTCCCCTCACACAGAAAACACACAGCCTAAACCCTGCTCTGCAAAGATTTTAACCCCAAACCGCTTTTCTTACCTTGGACCCATAACGTGGGACTTGCGTATGAGAAGACTTTCAATAAGTGCAGTTGATTTATCGAGCCATCGCCTTCCTTTCGTTATTCATAAAGCTGTGTGATAAAGCGGCGAAACTTGACCTGAACGCTGCAAAAGGGATTCTCCCCCTCGGCAAGACAGATAAGAAACGCTTAAATTTTTACTCAGATCGAGCACAGGAGCGCCACAAACTTTCCTCTTAGCCCTGTCAGCTAATCCAAACCTCTTCTTCCCCGCATCGGTTTACAACCGAACTGATGATGCATTCAAGGACTGTCGGAAAAACGCGACCACCAGTTGATTGCACTTGAGGAACCCAACAAAGTAGCAAGTAGCCTGCTACAAGGGAAAGTGCGCGTGAAGGAGATTTGTTAAAATGCAACGTTTAAGGAGCGATCACGGAAGTCGTGTCAACAACTGATGATAAAAGTAATGTATGCAAACAACTTTGAGCGAATAGACTGATTAACATATCATTGCCTGATGCTCATTTTCTCCTCTGCATGTTGTCATGCAGCTGAAAGAAGTTCAGTGCCACAGTCACAGGAAAAAAGTTTTTTGTTGCTTAAATTATTACAGTTGAGTTCAATGACATGTTGCACCATCAAACACATTTCATTGTACCGTTGACCCTGTGTTAACCTACATATGACAAATAAAGCTGAAAATGAATTATTGGTCGGTAATGCACAAGACTGACCTTGTAATAAAAAAAAACTTTTAATGACTTATTTCATTTTTGGGGCTATTTGAATTACAGCATTAAAATGTGACCGGCCCTGTTACTGATATTTCATTGTACGCATCACTTCTTCAAGACATCAGTTGTTTGCTGTTCTCTGCTCCCTAAACATCCCATCTCTGCAACTTGTCTATTAAAGAAAATTCTCACACTCCCGGTCGTATTTTTAGCACTTTGTTGGTTGGTTCATATGCGTAATGTTGACAGCACATGAAGGCAGCATAAGAGTCGGGCAGGCGAAGAGCCATCGGCCTGTTGGCGGTTCCCCACAGTGGAAAATGCTCCCTATACACTGTATCCATAGCCCACTCTTAACCACCAGCACCCCTGCGTTCACTCTGTAATGGTATGGTCCAAATTCACTCGTAGGTGAATTTTAAACCTTAGAGTCCAGTAAAATGGCATGACCCATTTCAATCTGTACTGAGGCTATTCATCATTATGGGTGACTAATTATGCCTATTCAGCATATTAAGCCCGTCAGAAACTCTTTCCATGTGCTTATATACTAGTATCAGTAATTAAAGGTGGATGCTTGGAGGCAGGGGTGTGCTAAAAAATCTGGGCTCCCTGACAAAATGTGACACCTTGCCCCCAGTCCAACACATCCACGGCAGGATTTTAACAAATAAAACTGTAAAACAACTTAACAGATCTGGAGAAAGTGAAGTGGAGACTCTTTAGGCAACTGATGTAAACTTTCTGTGAGTGGAAGTGGTTCCTTCCTGTTCATTCTCTTTTTTCCTACCCTTGATCTGAAGTCCCATTGGCTGCTGTCAGATTTCAGCCTCACACTACATAAATCCACCCAGGCTGAGCCAAAGAAAAATCAAACATCTGAAAAAATCTTGGTCTGGAATCGACGAAAGAGCCAAAGCCTCCAACATCCTCAAACTGCAGCATCATCTGACCGCCCGCTGGACCCAAGTGCCACCCTCTAACCCCCCCCACAACCCAGACCCACCTGACACCTGAGCAGTCAAAAGGACTACAAGCCATCGCACAGAAATCATCTTGTATGAACTAGCATTAATACTGTCCTAAACTTAAACTACATTTCAGGTAGACTATCCTAACCTCGCTGTAAATATGATAACTTATAAGTAAATCACTATCTTTCAGACCGAACTTATTTCAGTTATAATGAGAGACTGACTGGGCGGAATGTCAAAACAGTGTGTTTCAGTCAGTTGGAAGATTGTGACACCAGGCAACATGGAGGTGAAATATGCGGTCCAGATCTTTTGCTAATGTAAATGGTGTCTATAAAACATGTAAAACACGCGTGCTTGGTGTAGAAGTGGTATTCGGGACAGTGTCACTTCTCCCCTCTGTGGGCCCCCCTTCTGTTTGGGGGGGGCCCCTAGAAGTGCTCTCCCTCTCCCTCACTGGAGAAGCCCCTGTATGGCAGGAAAAAACACTGAAGCAGTTCATCTTTGGACATGTTCAGTCCAAAGGAAGTCAAACAAATTTGTTGTTGGTTCAGAATCATGAGACTGCAGTTAAGCTGCTGCACTGCATGTGATCGCTTCAGCTCACATGGAAGTTCACAAACTACACAGTCACAAAAAACACTTATGTGTTGATTTGCAACTTCTTTTTCTTCCTAGTAGAAAAAATGTGTAAAGTATTGTATTGAAGCATTAGAGCAAATTGTCATCAGTTTTGATCATTCAGGTTAACTCTAACAACTTCCTATAGTCAGACCTTTTTCATGTGGGTGTGGGATGGGTTATATGTTGTTGATGTTTGCGCAAAATTGTTATTGCTGCCATGTCAGTGTATGTCATACTCTGTAATTAATATTGTCTTTTCTCTTACAGAAACAAGCACTGCACTACACATACTTAGGGATTAAATAATCAAGAAATGAAGAATATATCAAAAAAAAAGTGAATTCTGTCCAGCACTGATCATATTTCTCCCACAGTAAGAACTGCAATACATTGTATAGACCAGAGACAGTTGTTACAGCGAGAAACAAGGTAAAATGTTACCTTCTGAGACTATAAAGTGAAATCTATTTCCATTTTCTCCTTAAAGTGCCGAGGATGAGCAGCTAGAGATGCCAGGAGGATTGATCAAACAGGCTAAGATTGGATTTCTCTCTCCTCCGATTCATTTTTGCATATTTCATGCATTCGTTGCTTTTCGATTTCATTTGTAAGATCCATTTGTTTTTCAGTATGATAAACATGGCGATGAATTACTTGCTGTTACTCATTACCTTTGAAATGAAATCATTAATAGGTTATAAGCAATATCTCATAAAAAGTGCTGGCAGAAAAACGGGAGGAAGTTTGGTTGTCACGGACAGAAGCGGTGAAGGAGTGGGTGGAGGATGGCCACTACTTGCAGTATGCTAGCACCTACACAGGAAATAGTGGGCTCCTGTCCTAACTCCATATCGAACACCAGAACTCAGCTAAACGCGTAGGAGCTCCGTGTAACTTCATGTAACACGCAACTGCTATTTTGCATTGATATGGCTCATTTATCTCACTCCTTGGAAGTGGAAAGAATGTGGAAATATATTTGCATTCCACCTTTAATGCACATTAGCTGAATGTCGCGCTGTCTGAAATATAAACATGGCTGTAAATCTGAATTTCTGATTAAATGCCTATAAGCTTTTGAGATCAAGATAACACAGCTGACAAGTGCATTGTTTTAGCAATGAGACGACAATGTGATCAATCTTGATAATGATGCAATACTGCTTTATGTATCACCACTGCAGATATTCACTGGAACACACTGTGCGCTGAAGGGAGCAAACGTGTAAATATTCTTTTACACACTGATGGCGTTAACGTCACAGTCTGACGTCTTAGTACATAAACAAAAGCAGCCTACCCGAGCCTCAGAGCACACAAAGGTGTTGTATGAAACACAGCGCCTTGCAGAGTCTGAGCACCAGGAAATGATCTGAGAACCGCGGGAACAGGAGGACAAATCTTAGCCTGTCTCACACATTCTCTCTCTCTTTCCCCCTTTCTCTCTTCCTCTCTCCTTCACACAGCTGTCTTGGCTCATATATGCTCACAGCTGCCCAAATGACTGGTCCCCAGACATGACGAAGGCCCACGCGGTGGGATGGGGAGGAGGTGAAGGAGCAGGCTACATCTGGGCCAGCAACTGGTAGGTACTGTATAATTGGGGTGTCTGGAGAAGGAAAAGAGTCCTGGCTGTCGCTCTGTGTCTAGCGATAGTGCTGTGTGAATAAACTGTAGCTCATTCTCAAATTAATGTCAACAAGAGTTTGCTTGTATAGCTGATGAATTACACTCTATCCCCAGTTTGCTTTCTCCACAACACGACACTACAAGCAGATAAACCATAGCGCTGAAAACACTACAAGATTCTTTGACCCTCCAGTGCGGCATGTAAACAATTTCTTTCTTTGCTCTGTGTGAAATTGCGAAGGTAAGTGGTGACCGGGGTGGATCCAGGCAGAGCGAGCATATTTTTCCAGTGTTGTGCGGCTCCCTGCAGGAATGTGCTCTTTCAGTCACCATGGAGAGGGGAGACAGAGATTCTTACTGTTGCAGCACAAAGCTTAACGCTCAATGGATGGGTTTACAGGCCCCCTCATTGTAAAAGGATTAAATAAATCAAGGCCGGTCTAGACCTTGGTCCACGGCACCCCTGCCGTGGTCTTTCAGCTCCGACCAAACAGACACACACAAATACAGCTGGCCTCAGTCCACACACAGGGCTACATTCAACAGGCTTTGAGAAATGCTTGTAACCTTGTTCGCCCCTGAAGTTATTTGCATACACCTTGAAGAGGGAAAACAGAAAATGGCAAGGAGAGAAAGATAGAACTTTTTTTTGGAGAATACATTTTGAAAATAATTTGTTATTATCCTATTTTTGCACCCCCACCAATGACACAACTTAATTTAATTGCTTTTTTTTTTCTTTCAAAGTGAGCTCTGGACTTTGAATTCTGGCATACCAAAAGCAGATGCAAAACACAGCAGCACACTGATCACAACGACAAACATGCAGGGCGCAGAAATAATCTGAAGGAAAGTGGCAAACAAAAAGTGCAGAAAAAGTTTGTCTAACAGACTCCTGATCTTAAGAGAGGGAGTTTATTCATACGCAGCAATTCAAGTGCAGGAAAAGTTACTACAGACCGTGGACAAAAAATCTTCCATTTGCAAGTAACTCAGCTGGACTTGCTCTACAATTGGTGCACAACCAGATGTGGCTAAAAGCTTATTGGACCACCAACTGAGTGGAAATATTGTGGACAAGTGCATTCAAGGACAGACAGTAGTTCGTTTTTAGTTTGTGAGGAAAAAGAAAGGCCCTCTTCTTGCAATGTAACACCAAACAGTGCACACATTTTATTTTTGATGTGGCAGTGATGCAGAAACGAATTCCTGTGCTACATTCACGCTACTGCTACAGGTGCTGGCTGGTTTTAGTGTTGTTAGAGTCACACGGTGCAAACACATCACTCAAGTGTGTGGAGTTAGCGTTTTGGTTAGGCGCACACTGAAGGATTGAGTTGGTTTTTTTAACGTTGTCTACCTGAACTTAGGCTGTAGTGGTTTAGCGGGTCGGCCACCCATGCACTGTCCTGCTTTACACTCTCCATCTCCAAGTCTGCATGCAGCCCCGATGGACAGATGGACCAACAGAGAGATGGATGGATGGATGATGGAGGCACGGGAGGATCAGCAGAGGGAGAGAAGCACTTCAAGTTAGAGAACATGACAGCTGTGTACTTTGAGGCAAGTAGCTTTGCATGGTATATGGAGTGTTTTATCTCAACGCGTACAGAGGAATGTTCTGTAATGAGGCATATCTAATGGAATAAACTTTGCATTCGTCAATAAAACAAGTTTCCACTGATAGGAAAACTTCGGTAGAGTTATCAGCTATTGAACTGGCAGCAATGATCGAAAATGTCACGTCTAAAATGATTATTACCAGTAATAGATAAGTTACATGCCTAATTTGCAATCATCCAAACTCTGGGAAGCAAAATGCCATGC
>OMLF01012850.1:0-11435 GCA_900302615.1 Holocentrus rufus | reverse complement strand
CATATAACAGCTGCAGAGAAAACAGTCAAACTCACTCCATCTTTGGTCTAATTCAAGAGTGCACTTTTAAAATAGCTTGACTGGCTTTGCTTTTATCACACTAGCAGGGAGAGTACTCATGTGTACAAGCCATTTAGTCTAGCACTAAGTCTTAAAATCATATTTTTTCTATATATAATATATCTGACTGAGTTCAGATTATTTCAGCTGTTGTATCCAATGCAATGCAAATCAACTTAATGTATTTTTTTCATTTTTTTTAGTCAAGAGTATTTTTCTGGCTATTTGTCGATACACATATTTCTCAAAAATTCCTTTCTTTAACAAAAATACCTCGCTCCACAAGCAGAATTATTTTTTAGGTTTTGGGATGAAATGTGAGACATTATTTATGCAGCGCGAACTCTCCGACTCACACTGACCAGCCTGTACCATCTGAGGTCAACGAGAGTCGACAGACACTGAGTAATCATGAAATTCCTCCCTTTCCACAGAAACACTGATGAGATCTAACACACACTAAAGAAATTTCCCTGGTGGAATCCACCCTGGTTTGTCCAAGACACCCGGAGAGACGATAAGCCCGGATGTACGTCTTACGGCCAAAGGCAGTACAGACACTCTTCAATAACGGCCCACCTTATCATGCCCTTCAGTGTAGTGTTGACTCTACAATCTTGTTGAAGTGAAAAATCTGCCTCTGAGGACGGATAATTTGACTTGTTTCTAATGCAAATTCGCCTGCTTTGACAATTTTTGTGGACCAAGAGACAATTATCTTAAAATAAGGCTTTAATATCAGGAAATTGATTCCGAATCAAAAGTTATTTGCACTGGAAGTGAGTGAAATTATGTCACCTCGATGGCAGGCTTGGACAAGAGGAGGACAAGAGGGGGGACAAGTAGACAGGAGGTGGGGGTTTATGGGAAATGTGGTCTTCATTTTGAGAAACACCCATGCTAACAATACCACTGGTGTGAGACAGGGGCTACCAATTGTTCCCACAAGGGTCTCATTTGTTTACAATTATACTGAGGAATAACAGTTATTTTGAAAATGATTAAATTACATTTAAAAATGTTACACGGTAGCTTGTTTTGTTTTTTTTTTCTAATGCAGAGTTACACTGGTTACTTGTCGGAGTATAAAACAGGGAAGGGAGGCAGGGAAGGGGGGAACACAATGGACTTGGCAGAGAAAGGCTAAGGCAGAATAGACACAGTGAGGAATTCCCCGTCAGTGTCTGAAGTGGAGCTAACCTTGCTTTTTTCGTTCTGACTCTTCCCTCCTGTTGTGAGTGCAAAGGAAGAAAGTTAACCCCTTCCCTCTCGAGCAGGATCTTCAGTTTTTTCATCGTGCCAAGTTCTTCACTTTATGAAGCGAATGCATCGCTGTGCCCCGAGAGCTAAATGGCTATTTGGAAGACTCAGTAATTTCCGCCATGCATTTCAACACAATTTGAATGCACCTCTTATTTCATAATTGCTCTTCAGCTTTGTGTACAGGCAGGTAATATACAAAGTACGCTCTGTCCATTTCCCCATACAGAAAGTGGAGTCTTTACATTAAGAGGTGTTCTGCCATCTGTATTAAATATCTATGGTGGTTTATAAATACCACCGACCGCAGTGGAAAGAGGGACAGCAGCAAGCCTGTTCAGTGGGGGAGAGAGAGAGGCGCAGAGAGAGAGAGAGAGAGAGAAATTCACATACACACACAAACACACACACGCTTGCAGGCACAAAGTCAAACCATCGGGCATGCACATACTCAAATACAGTAAACACTCAGACAGCACTTTCTCAATCATTTTTTTCTTGCTCTCCCTCTCCCCTCTCACACTCTCTCTCTCGCACTCACACACAAGCATTTCAAAGTGGGCGTCAAGAGGCAGGTGCAAGTCATCCTTCATCTCTTGCCATGGTACATCTCACCTTCATAGTCCCACTGACAGCTCTCTCTAAGCCACTGCTCTCAGACAAGCGGCTCCCAGTCCCTCCCTTGACCTTTATACATTAAAGAAATACACCAAGTTTTCAGGAAATTGGCCCGTTGGTGAACTTGGCTGCTAAGTGAAGAGAGCATAAAGAGACCAAAAATACCCACATGTCCCCGGTAGATCGTTGGCTTAGCATGACGTGAGCTCGAGTGTTAGCACTACTATCTACTATCACTGCTTAATACTACTGCTTAGCAAAGACGATGTTGACAGATAGCAGGCCACTATCATTGTATCAAAAGAAAATGAACTTGTTGCAGCTCTGAAACTAAACAGTGAATGATTTTAATGATATGCAGCGAATTCTAACAGTTTATCCCAGACTTTGTTAAAATTGACATTAAATGTGACAAAATTATCACAGGAAATGAAAGTGTTTGGCTATGGGAGACAGCACTGCCAAAAATAATTGTGCAGTGGATGAATGGTTGCTAAAATAAAATGAATATGCTGAAATAATTCAGTCAAAATGGATGAATCTACAGTCAGTTTCAAACTTTTATTGTTACAAGGTTATTTTGGATAATGCTAATAAGCTATTATCATTCAATGTGGTGTATGCTGAAGTGGAAGTATGCTTAAATTTGGGAAAAAGCCGTATCTGTGTTCCAATATTTTGCATACTGCACTGATTGGCCTAATGGGGGCGCTACAGTTGCAGGTCAAAATAAGCTGACACTTTTGCTAATGTTTGGCCCAGAGGGGCAAATACATAATTTGTGGGAGATGACATGTTTATTGTTGCCTTGTTTGTGCTTGTTGTAAGAAAAATAAGAGGACTTCAAGCCACTATGAGGAGCGTTGTAAAATTAATAAATCTTTACCACACTAATTTTAATACAGTAGTGTCATTAATACTGTAAAGAAACAAGACTGGCAGCTTTTATCAGCCTCTACACTGCATTTTACATTGTGTGTCACTGGATTTATCGGGAAATGTGCGGCATGGCTCTAAAGCACAAAACAGGGACAGGCTGTACTTCCAGCACAAACAGAGCTAAAGTTTTCACGGTTTATGGCAATGGCAGTCAGTGGAAGGAGTGAAAGGCCGATGGAAAAATTACGTTCATCCTCTTCAGAAAAGCCAAAGCTAGCAAACTTAGCAACATCCTCTTTGCGACAGAAAGCAAATAACATGTTGTGGGCCTTTGCTAAAGTGTTAGCATGTAGCCCACTACTGCTTCCAGACTGAGCCTTCTGGACTCATGGACTGTGGATTTGCCGACTCTAATGTCACATTTGTGAGGACAGTTAAGTCAGTGAGTGAGCAGGGGAATATCAGTTAACAATAGAGGGAAATCAGGCACATCCACTGACTCACTAAACACATGACATGTTGCAGTGATATGGGGAAGCAACCATGGTGTTAACCTTAGCAGCACCTGGATTTCTAATTGTTTTCATGTTGTTAACATCTAGATCTAGACTCAACTACCAGGCTGATTTCAAACTAATTCATGCCCTTGCGACGAATCTGTTTTATGCTGCATTTGATTATAGCTTGTGATTCTCGACATCTGAATAGGAAAAATGTTTTTAAAATGCCCACTAAACTCGGAATTCCTTGTCTCACATCGTCCATGGTAATAAAATATCTACTTTTTTACCATGTTTAAAGTAGATTTTCACCATGTCATATTTGGCTCAATCAACATGTAGCAACAGTAGTTGTGTAAATTATATTGTTCAGTAGCTGTATCAAAAAGTTAAACTATCATGCATATCACAAGTTACCAATAGCTGCCTTCATAAGGTCAGTTTCCTCCATGTCTTCTTCAATCCATCCTACATATTGTATCTAGAAATCACTTTTTGGTGATGTCCATGTTTTTCCAACTTGGTGTGGCTCAAATGCATGGAGGTCATAAATTATATAATTCCTCCTACCAACTTCGAACCTCCGACTTAATTCAAATGCAGCATTACTTTGCTTAATTACAAGTCTCTTGCTATTATTTTGTTCAGGTTTTGCTTGAGGCGTTTTCATATAGGCCTGGAGTTGTTTTACATGCATGAAATTAAATTCATAGTTTAAAGGCGCCCAATGTATTTTCCTTGAAAACACTGCGTAGTTTTGCTCACATTCAAAATTTCTCACCAAAACACAAAGTGTGTGTTCTTTAGGTCTGATAAACAATGAATGAATGCATTTCCTACATCAAAAGACATTATAAATAATGCTAATTCTAGAATAATCTGTTGTTGCATTGCTTACATTGGCATGTGTAAAATGTTGCCTCCATGCTTGTGGCGTGCTAGAGAAACTCTTATGTAAACAATACGGAGACCCAGTTTTCTTAGTGTGCACAATAGCTCCACCAGTGGTCATGAGCTACACTGGATACCTCTAACAACATTTTGCAGTTGCTTGGTGGTAGTTCTGAATTGGAACTGTCTTCCAATTTTTTTAACATCAGAGGGTCATCAGAGGTGAGTCACCACAAACTGGATTTTGGGGTAATTCCCTCAGCTCAAGTTTACAGTGATGTGAATGTGCGGAAAGGGCAGGTAGAGGGTGAAGAAAGACCACAAAAGAGCACTTCACCAAACCGATGCTGAGTCTGCGAATCTATAAAATGGAATTCAGCCTTTCACTCAACATAGTGCGAGGCCATATTCAAGTGTGTTAAAGTGCATGAATCACCAGAGCAAGAGCAAGCGTCTACCAGGGACACGTGGATGATTTTGATGTATATGCTCTCATCACTTCAGGAGTAAGCTGACCAACGGGACAATCCCCTAAAGACGGTGTGTATTCCTTTAAGACTAAACAAACAAATCGGACTCCTGCTCATCGCTCTCATGTTTCAACCTCCCATTTGCACAACGCTGACACCACAACAATGCCACTCCGACGCCAGCACAGGGAAACGGGCATGCACATACCGCAGGGGTATTGAGACCTTGACCGAGGGCTAGTGGACGTGGGGGGAGCCCGCTTGAGTTGCCAGTGCAGAAAGGCTTCTCTCCTCACCCAGTGCGAGTCTTGTCATTATAGCAGCAGACATGGCACAGTACCACCTCCAAGCTGCCTTATTTACCCCCACGCTGGCTCGGCAGCTGTTTATAATTCACTTTTAGCACAGAGCCGTCATCACCCTTTGGAGATGAACCTTTATGAAGTTACCGAGGGAGTGGGAGGTGTATGCGTGTGTGTGTGTGTGTGTGTATGTGTGTGTGTGTGCGTCTGTCAACTGGAGGCATGATCTGCTGTCTAAGAAGTAATGAGCTACATCATTATGTTCATAAAATGTAGCATTTTTTACTCTTTTATTCCAGAAAAAAAAGTGCATTTCCAATGTGTGATAATTAAAGTCCTCTAAATGTTGTTATGAATTCCTTGGAGACACTCTGTCACCCCTTTTTTTGCTGAAAATATTTCCATTTGAATGGATCTCAATAGGATTTTATGAATTTGTCAGATTCTGCTGTTTTGTATTCTGAAATTGTGTGGGCAATATGTATGACTAATGAAAAGGGAACAAAATCGCCTTAATTTTTCATCCTGTTTTATAGAGATGCAAATGAAAGAATCTTGCTCGAAATTTCCTACCTTGCGGTCACCGGGAGTAATAAAACGCTGAAGAAATCTTGAGCGAAATGAAGAAAAGATTACGAGGAGTGTTAACCAGTTAATTGAAGGAATGGAACTGAATTTAAGTGAAACAACAACTGTGACAACCGTCGTTTTTTAGAATAATGGTGATCATCACACGTTGGAACAAGACATTTTTTCTTCTTAACAACTCACTGAATAAGAAAAAAAAACTGGGCGCTGAAAATAGCTCATTATGTTTGTGTTTTACAGCTTTTTGGCTCAGCTTACCAAGGGTGTCACTGCCAATAACTCTGGAGGGCCAAAAAACTGTAACTGAAACATTTGGCTTCAAAGACGCTGTTCTTGTTATTTAGTGGTGAAAAAAGTAAGCAACCACGATGCTGCTGACAACTTTCAGCCGTAGCTCCCTGGTGAGCGATGATTTAAATACTGCATGTTGTGCAGCATGACAAACTCTGCATTTGGAAAACCTTTTTTATCATCATTGTATTCCATAAGAATAGACTTAGAGGTTAATTTATTGACAAAGAGAGGGAGAGAGAGAAAAAAAGAAATCTACTTAGATGTGAAATTGAATTTGACTTGAACTGTATTGAGTCACAGTGCACATAAGTTTTCTTAAGTTAAATTTATGATTTTTAATGAACAACGGAACAACGGTAGACCCAACAAATAAACTCTGAGTGATTAGGCTGATTTCTTTCTCTCTCTTTCTCTCTCTCTCTCTCTCACATGCACACACACAGACACACACACACACGCACACACACATACACACAAGGAAAAAAAAGGCAAGAACATCAAGAAACTAGAACTAAAACCTCTAATGCTGACTTTAAGACTTATAACACTATATTTAAATGCGTTCACAACTGAGTGCGCCTTGTGTTTATATAATGGAAATTAACACTTGAAAATGCCCCCACTGTAGGAATTCAAATTTCATAGACATAACAATTGTACATATCTGATCAAAGCTGTTTCATGAGGATATTATTAAAATATGTGGTTAAATTTAGAGTAAGTCTAAAATCCATCTTTCCTTACAGGTAGTTTCATACTAACTCAAATAAAAGCATCACAACTGGATTTAGTCCTGATTGGCTCCTCACACCCAACAATTGAACTGAGCTGATTTTTTTTTTCTACTCAGCAGATTTCTCCCAATTGAATTATAGGAGCTGTTGTTGTTGGGCAGTCAGGGTCCAGTATTGTGACTGCTCTGCTTCATTCAATTGAACTAATTCAATTTAACTTTCCATTCAAGTGCATTTATTTGCAAGACATCATATGGAATAATTTTCTTATCTTGAGCCATAGTCTATTTAAAAACAAAATCATGAACACCAAATGATATAGGACTTTTATGACTTTTTCAGGACCTGCGTGCACCCTGTTAATATCATAATAACTTTCACAAGGTATCATCTAGCAGCACAGAGTGCACTTATTGTATCAAGACTACACATGATCACAACCTGCTTCCTTGTGACTTAAGTGTGGCACATCTGTGATATGAATTGGCCAAGATCTATGGAGCAGGATGCTGCCAAAGTCAAGTAGCGTATCGGTCTGTCTTCGCACAGTAGTCTCCATTATGCTTCAGCGTCTACTTATGTCTTCTGCATATAAGCTGCAGTCTGTTTTAGATTCTAATTCGAAGGCATGATAGATTACATGAGAAGCACAGCTTACCCAAAACAGACCTGGAAAGTAAGGAAATCTCCAAAATGAACTTTAAAAGACAAACATTTGTAAATATAAAGACACAACAGTGAGGATTTTCTCTCTGCATTTCTCACTTTTCAGGAATGTCTTGAACAGTGCAATCATTGAAAGAGCAAACCTCTTATCGTGGCACATATCCTAACATGCTAATTACCCCACACACAGTTTGAGTTCATTTATTATGCATGAAATAATCTAATATGATGACTGTGATAATTATGCGCACATAGATAAGATAAAAGAGTGGTAACCAATTATGGCGAGGGAGTTGGGAAAAGTAATTATTCTTTGTAGTGGAAAGAAGTCTCGGTTCGAAAACGGGGTTCTGTCTGCTCTTTTCTTTTAGTTCACAGTGCTGCAATTAACATGTAGAATCATGTCTGCACTCCCAGATAATGTTTGAGAAGAATTTTTCTTGATTTAGCATGGGGTAACATAGGTATGCCTTACTGTTTCATCTTTGGGGAGGATTTGCATTAACACAAAGGCATTTTAGTTAGCAAAAACAAACTAATGTCAGTATTAAACCAGCACAGGAACAGTTGAAGAGGTTAAAATACAGCCAAAGAGGAATTTCAGAGGAGTGAAAGGCATTATGCCACACTCTGCCTTCTCCTTTACAGCTGCTTTGTGCACAGATTCATTTACAACCATGTGTCTGTTATGATAATTGTGCGCGCTCGCTCCCCGAGCCTCTTCACACACTCCAGAAATCTGACATGTTTACATTATGACTTGAAAGGCAACATGACTCGATGCCTCGGGTCTCCTCGGCAGCAGCAAATGAGAAAGGACACTGGAAATGAAGGAGTGATGTGCAGCGTCGAGTGCTCGCAAATCAGACGCGCGTTGTAGAGTCATTAAATATTACCACTTCTAAAATCAGAACTGGCATGCGGTTAGCCCGCAACGCTGTGCAAACATACTTGACACGGCGCAGCTTTCTTTGACAAGTTCTGTGTTCACCCCGCCACAAATCACAAGAGCGGCGGCTCGGCGGTAATTTAATTTCTCGATGAACTATTTTTGGCTCGAATTTTGTGATAAATCAAACTTTTATATGGAGGAACATGGCGGCGATTAAATCCTGGCATGAAAAGTTGAACAGGATTTTAAGGCTGAACATGGTGGTATGTACTGCTTTTTGAGAAGTATAAAAAATAATAATAATAATAACGGCTCATGGTTAAAGCAGCTTTTGCAAAGAGAAGGGACGATGAAGTTCAAATGAACCAAATAGTAACGGGATACAGTAGAGAAAATAGAACATGAATAAGAATAGAGCAAAAGGGTTGAATGAATGAAAAGAATGAGAAGAAGTATGGAGTTCAGCACTGTGAGGGCGGGCAAAATAGCAGCAGAAAAATTAATGCAGAACATATCAACAGATATTATACACAGGTGGACTGTCTTACTGACCTCAGAATGCAAGTGTAACCTTGTTAAACTGACTTAGGAGTGCAGAGGTCAACTTCACACTCTTCCCAGGAACCTGTGTCACTCATTACCCCAGGCCCCTTGGACCGCCGTAGTTGACTCATGAATACTTGCAGAGACTAAGGCTAAGCTTCAGGCGGCGAGGCTAAACATGATACTCAAGCTGTTCGAGACCAATCAACAGAGCGCATCGCCGTCCAGAAGACAGCTCTGACAAACAACAAAAAAAAGCACATTGCCATGATTGCCAGATTCTCAGATTCACACAGCGCAAGGCAGCAACATAATGGAGAACATTTTCTTGGAGGAAATATTGCTATGTAGGTGGTGATCCTGCAGTCATTTAAAAAAAAAAAAAAAAAAAGACAAAAGATGTGAACACATGGATGTGAATCCGAACCAACTGGCCCAACGCTGTTGCTTAAAACTTTTAGGTCGCCATCGGTGCTTTTCTCATGCTCCGTTTTTTTCCCTCAAAGCCTCACGGACGCCCAAAGTCATAATGTTCTGAATGTAATGAAGTGAGGAGAGGAGACGGCAATGACAATGAACTCGGCTAAGATGGCAATCACCGCATTCCATGTGTTCCCATACAGACAGCTGATGTTCATAATAGCCAAGCAAGGTGTTTGCAGACATTATTTTCCAGGGGTAATAAGTCAGTTTTGTTTATATTCAAGAACTTCAAATCCCAGGGTTCTCTTGGACCGCCTCGCTCTGTAATCAATACAGCACACCAGAAAATCTCTCGTTGGGTCAACATGCAAAAAAACACCCTTTTTCTCAAAGCTGATTTCTTTTACTTCAAAAGTGCAGCCTCTGTGGAACTTGCTCTAAGGCGCTTATAATACAATATATCCTCTGGCTTGACAAACACAACAATATGAAAGAAATAAAAGTCTTACGGCCATATTGGCTTGATCTTTGCTTTAAAATTAGATCAGAGCATAGACGTATTCCACAGAACTGACTCGCGGTTTGATGGATGCCAGGGTGAAAGTGAATGCAATTTTGCAGCAAATTCAACTGTGCATCTGTAGAACTTGTTATATGTTTACAACTTGCTTATGATGCTTCACATGTACAATGCATCTGTGGTACTTTATTTGCAATGCATCACAAGCAAATTGTAAGCGTATAACAAGCATATACTGTATGTACTACTTGTATATCAGAACATGCATGCAAATTCAGGCGTAAGCCATGTCATTAATACTTAATGACATGATCCACAATATATTCTGGATCTGGTTATTTCCTAAATACTTGTCACAAAAGGTGCATTTTGGCATAATGCACCTTCAGTGCTTTATAATGCACTAGCAGCAACACTTACTGGCCAAATACTTCATGACATGAGACCTTGTATTACAGGACGGTGTCAGAAGGGTTAAGTTCCCTCAGGCCTTAAATCGTCTAATATGGATGGACCACAGGGATCCAGTAGCATTAAAACCTCCTAATGCCTTATATTATGCGGATAAAACAGTATAGTACTCCTTCAAGTATTTTTAAAGAGTGAAAGTCCTAAAAAATACCGTAAAAGACGTAGCCTTCTCGGGGAAAATGAAATTCACCTCTACCAAAGGCTGTGCTGTCATAAAATCATGGCACTTTTACAGTAGGGGAATGGACTACATAAAGAAAGTCATTTGCAGGTAATAAGAAGGATCACTAAAATGCATTAAGGCAAATTATTCTGGTCTTGCAACTGAACAATGCTTTTACTTTTACAAGTGTTTCATCTGGCTTTCCATGATAAGCATCTGCAGATGTCATATGGAAATAAACAGGCAGGGTTTGATTGGAACGGAGAGGAGCCTTTGACAGAGGCTAATGTCAAAATAAAGGAGCGGTTATAGAGTGAAAATATTGTCCTTCAAATCAGTGGTGTCCATGTCCTGGACCGCAATATGCTAAGGCATTCAGAGATGTGAGTGGCAGACAGAACAGCATACTTGAACGGTATCTTTGGAAAGGACTTTGAGAAATGAAACTGTGCTCAGGTAAATATCCTTTTGGAGGTCACAACTATAAAGGCTTTGCATTTCCATTCGGAGTGCAACAGACTTCAATGGATTGCCCTAGCAATAATCAAAGTAGGGTGATTGCAAAAGGGGCGATTCACCACCATTTTGTCAAGGAGGCAAATTTCTCATTTCAGTGGCACCTTTTCCACCTGGCACCATGCATCTTGGGTACCCAAACTGTTTTCTGATGAGGCTTATCTTTATCGTAATACAGGTGGAAATGTACCCAGGGCTCAAAACAACTTCATGTCAGAGATGTCATGTGGCCTCATAGAAGCCAGGTGGAAATTGTGATGACCCCTCCTAGCCTGTTGGTGGCTCTCTGTTTCCCTGTCTCATTTTCCTTTGTATAGGAGGTGTGTCCGGGGAACGAGCCACACCTGTAATCTCCCCCACGGCTATATAAGAGGGCTGGAGGCGTCAGTTCTCTCTCTTCTCTCTCTCAGCCATCAGGGTTTTGGTTGGGTTGCGTTTGGTTTAGTTTAATTCTTTCTTACAATGCACTACATGATCACACATCCATACATTCCTTACACTACTGATTACTGATATACATGTTTCTAGTTTAATTCTTATGTTTAGTTTCAACCTTGGTTAAATAAATTTTGGTATTTCTTTTAGAAAATCTGTGTGGTCTCCCTTGTTTTGTCTGAACATTGAGCCTGTTCATGACAAAATGCA
>OMLF01012848.1:8082-33662 GCA_900302615.1 Holocentrus rufus | reverse complement strand
GCTGCATCCCAGAGGCACCACCCCTCCCCTGCCCACTTTCTAGACATTGCTCCCCCACCTGCCTCAGCTGTTTTTCAACAGATCCTATGTGGCCAGTGTCATCTTTTCCCTTTCCCCATATATGCTTTGATTGCTCTTGAATTATTCATGCTCCAAACCTAACCTCCATTTTAGCATTTCTCTCTACCCTTTCTTGCTCTTGCTGTTTTGCTGTTATTCTTCATATTTAAGCCCTCGAAACGCCAACCAGACTACAAAGGACAAATGCTGACTGAGCCAGACAGTCAGATCGCCTCATGTCGCCTCACACCTCCTGCTAAAAGTTGTCCATGAACACACCGGGCAGACATGCTCGTTCTGCACCGGCATGAGAGGAAATAAATTTCTGTGCCAGGAGGTGGCAGTAGTTTTAAAAAAGTAAACAGTACGCCTCAGGATGGCGGAAAGATGCTATAAACGAGTGTTAGCCCTTCGTGGTTTTGAATTGTGAACATGTATGATGAGAAAGTGCAGCGGGCACTGGTGTTATCGACCTGAAGGTCGAAGATTTCTTTTACCACAACGGGCTCTTTCTGGTTAGCTTTCTTGCTAGCTAGTTAGCACCTCGATTCACTTCGACTGAATTGGCAATCAGAAAGCTTTCTCCCCGACAACGTCCACTGCTGATTCAACATACTGAATTCATGGCTGAATCCACCATGAAGCCGATCAGTACCGACGAGGGCCAGATGACTGTAAGACACAGAAGGCCCAACAAGATCCGACGGCCAAATGCAGGCTTGGTCTGTCAGGGGTTTTACAGACATCTATTTATATCTTCATCTGCTGTTACTTTCATTGGTTGTCCATCCTCAACATCTTAGTGATGCACTTGAGGAAAATTCCCCAGTTTGTGATATTCACTTCAGTCTGGGAGTTGTTTTGTGATGAAATGGTGTAATTTACCTCTCTGTTGCGCCCACTTTCCCCGAAACATTCAGCATTTCTCGTAATGCTTTTTGACAATCCTTACAACGAGTGTGACCTTGTTGTCGATGAAGGTTTACAGTCATCTTAGTCACGGTATGCGTTCAGCTAATAAGCTAAAGGCAGTCAGATTTTGTGCATAATCTGGCAGACGTCAGATCTAATGTTATAGGGAGTTCCCTGGCATTTAAACTTCCGTGGGCTGTTCACACCTTGACATCATTTTGAGAGTCGCTGACAGTTGCGAAGGTCACATAGCAGTCATGTGACGGTTGTAGAATCACATGAGTTGAGGTGTGAACTACTCTGCAAGGGTAATGATGTTAGAGGCGTTGTACTGTAAGTGACTGATAATTTGGATCAAAATCTTCTGTCTTACTACCTTACTACCTGTAGACGTGAACTTCAGCTGAATAAAGATAACTTGATATTGACTTTAATACATTCAGTGGATATTTGTTTTTCCACCTGCCCTACCTTGTAAAGGAAACAAGTAAAAGCACATAAATGAATGCATTTGTGATTACTGGAGGGTGAAGTACAATTTACAACCATTTTTTTCTGTAGCTGAGAAAATATTTTTCTTTCGCGTCCTGGTTCATGTGGGAAATTAGTGAGAAATACTTTCTCAAAACAAAAACAGTCAAAAGGTGGAGTTTTTTTTTCAAGTGCTAAACAGATATGGAGCGGATTTTTCCTTTAGGAGAGAGTAGATTTGACATCAAAACAATATAGGAATCTCTCTCATATCTTCCCCTGAGAGAGAATGTTTCCACAACATTTGACCCGTTGTGTTGTTCACATCCTGTTGTGTTGTTTGTATTCAGCAAGAGCAGCAGAGATTCTCCAAAGGCAGTATGGAGATGACTCTGCCTACATTTTATGCAGTATATGGCCTGTCGACTATATAGCACTAGGCTGGTGTTGTAAACAGCTATAAAAAAAAAAGACCTAGGTGCTCCTGTGGCTGTTTTTAATCATCAAGAAAAAGATTCAGACAGAGGCAGAGATGGGAAGAGACAGAATAGGGTATAATTTTTTTTTTCTCAGCTCTGGGTCATCACACTCACCAAGGCCAAGCTGTATCAGTTAACAGCCAATATTCACCCAAGCCTGGCTGACAAATTGGATATTTCACATGAGTCTAGCTGCAGCTTGGAAAAGGAACGTAATAAAAGTACAAAGCACAAATGGAGATACCAGGCCCCGGTGAGGGGTCTTTTTACAGATTGTCTCAATGATTAAACCATTTTCCCTTCGGTTGGACAGTCTGCGGAGACTTTATGGCCTGAGGAAATGAGATAATACTAATATTTAATCTACTGAGTGATTCTGTAGCACAGACTGGTAGACTGCACAGCCAGCACACATTATCTCACCAGAGTGGCCCGGACTAAAATAACACTCAGAGGGCTAAGACAAGACAGGACATGTCAGCCTGACATTATGTCAGGTTTTTTTCAGTGGAAATATCAAACTGTGCCATCTGATGTTACCGGAAAATGCCAGCCTCCCACCCAGTCTTTAAGTAAATATGCACAGTTTAGCTGGAATATGATGAATGCAGAGACTTGAGCTGTTGGATACAGAAGCAAATGTTTGATAAATCACGTACTTTAGTTCAAGACCAACTGTATCATATTTTCAGTAGCATCACAGTTCTGTTATCCAACCATTTGATTGCCACTTGCACTGCTCCGTTTATTTTAAGTAAACCGATACTTTAAGTGTAATCTTCTTTAATAATTGTGTATTTTTTTGCCATTTTCTTGCCTTCTTAAGTGGGCGGTTATGCACTGTGCAAATTCAGAGTTAAGGTTGGAGGGAAAGACAGTGGGCGAAGTTTATTAAAACGAAGTGGAAAGATAAACAGTCGTGTTATAACATGCTGGCTGCGTAGCCCTGAAGCAGAGGGAACAGAAGGGAAATGTGATGTATCATTAAGTCAGCCACTGATTCACCATGAAGAGGTTTGCCCATGGCCACCAGTGAGCAGGAATGGTATCATCAGAAGTACGAACAACCTTACACTGTCACTGATGGTGTAAAGAAAAAAAAAATAGCAATAATAATCCATAATTTTTTATCAATAAACAAATATTGCTTTCTGGTAATTAGGAATTGGTGCCGCTACCTCTGGAGCCACGTGATCTTCCAGTCTGCTGGCTGGAAAATTAAATTCTGCTCTAGTTTTAAATTTTGATAATGGCTGATGTTGTTATTCAAAACAGTAATTATTACCCTTTTAATTTTCATTGTCAATCACTAATTGTAATTATAGAACATAGAAAAAATACAAAATAAAAGCAAATATATTGTGATATAGTAAGAGAATATTTCTTATCAGATTTGGTGACATGCTTCATTTTGTTATTTTATTTTATTTTATTTTATTTTATTCTATACGTTTGACGAATACTGAAAATAGTTTTTCCAAAATTTCAACTAGGTGTGGCTGGGGAAAAAAGCCAAACTCAGCCATGCATAGGTAATTTAAGTAAACAACCAACAGGCAATGACAAAGAAGCCTAACCAACCATTAAGCCAGCGATCAGTGACCTGCCGAGTCGAGCTTGCTGAACCAAACATATGGAGACTCTTTCATGTGAGAAAAAGAGAGAGAGAGAGAGACAGAGACACACAGAGACGGAGAGAGAGAGAGAGAGAGAAAGAGACTGAGTGACATGCTCGCAATTCTGTAGGGAACCAGTTGCTACGGTAACAGGGAAGGTAGCTGGCTCCTGTGGGTGGTGTTACCATGGCAACCAGCCTCAGTGGCCAAGTGATGCTACTGAGAGGGAGAGCGTAGAGGAGAGACTGAAGAGTGAGAGAGGGGCTGGAAAATGTATGCATGAGGGTATGATAGGAGCGGGTGAGACAGATGAAGAGCGCGACAGATGAGAGGAAGCCAGTGCAAAACGTGGGAATGTGTCGCCAGGTACGCTGCGAGGGAGTCTTTCATCAAGTAACCCTTTAGCACAACCTCTTTGCCTTTTATAGGTAGGAGCCCGGCCCCGGCAGACCCGGCATCAGCTGCTCGGCCTGCTGTTCATTAAAAGAACACTTCATTACCACAAACAGTTTGCCAAAGACGCGATGCAGGGCAGCAGACTTGGAGAGAGATGGGGGGTGGAGGTCGTCCCCTCAGTATGTCTTTGCAGTTGGTTGAGGTCAAACTGGTCATGCTGGGCCTTTTGAATAACTACAGTGCACCATCTAACCTCTCATCGGGGGTTCGTGACCAGTATGTTCCCGCTGTAATGATATCAAATGCGGTTATTTTAAGCATTGGAACCGACTCTTGTACACTGGGAGAACTAGATTTACACATTATACCGCTACATTTTGCTGTATTTCGTTTGGTGTAACCTGGAGTAAATGGTTCCTGGATCTGGATCTGGTGCCTTGGCTGCTACTAAGCAGCTGAATTATTGCTTTATGCTTTTCCTCCTCCTTTTCCTCCCTCCCCACCCCACCGCCCTTCCTCTGTCTCTCTTTTGCTTTTTATGTGTCTCACACATCACATACATAACCTCAAAGGTTCATTTCCATATAGTGCATCTGCCAGACAGGCCGCCAGTGGGGGCTGGTAAGATGTGATGAGAATTGTATACGTATATATGAGAGATAGAAGGACAAATGTTTATGAATGTATTCACTTTCATTCCCTCTCCTTTTTTTTTTATTCTTCCTCAGCCACCCCTCCCTCTTCTGCAGGATATCACTCCATCTTCAGCTAATTGTGCCGGAAGTCTCTGTTTGTGGCTCGGTCCCTCTACAGGGTTGAGAGATCAAGCTCTGACTCATGCACATTTAAGACTCTTGCACATTTAATTCAGTTCAGCACAACTTCATTTATCTCATGTGTTGCAAATTCAAGGACACGGTTATAGATGCTTAGAATCATAAAAAAAACAAGACATAGAATATATATACTAACATAGAACAGCACATAACAAAAAGAATCAGGGCAGGACAGAACACCAGATTAATAGCTGGCCATTTGCAATTTAATGCTATTATAGAGCAGTGTGTAGGCAGAGGTCAGTCATCAATCACATATAGCTGGAATACGCCCAGATCCCAAAGGACTCAAGATGCACTGCAAAACATATCCATCTTGGCAAGTAATGTAGCATTGATAAGATTGTGTCTTAAAGATTCTATCAAAAGGTTTGGATTTTTAACATGTTTTGAAAATTCACTTGAATCCTCCTTATTTCAAGACAGTCATTTTGAAAGTTGCCTCACCCTCCTGGCAGATTTGTTCACTTCAAGTAGACTGTAAGACTCAATACTCGACTTCATGACTCGTTCAAATCATTATTATTTTTTCGCACTACAGACTACAGGTCTGAGGGGGCTACACATAAAGAGTATATATAGGATGTGCAAGATGTAAGAGGAGCATGAAGTAATGAGAAAGTCGAAGTGTAGAGTCAGGGGAGACATGACATGCAGATGCATTTTGAAGAGAGAGGAGAATATACCGAGAGAGAGAGAAAGACTTCAGTGCAGATCGGCTGCAAAGGCAGCCACGTCAAAGACAGTGAGGGGCTTGAGAGGCAGCAAAGGCCCAGAGCGTGAGATAAGAAGGAGGCAAGAAACATGAGAGAGGCGTCAGATCACACTGATGCTGCTTGCCTGCTGTTTGTTAGGGAGACCGTAGAAAGGCTGTCAGCTCTTAACCGGATGAATTATTTCAGTCATTTAACCTAAACATGCCCTCAATAAGGCTTTGAAATTCCCTTAATCTACTTAAAGCATGCTCAAGGACATTATAATATTGCTTAAAGACCTCCAACCCCCCTTTCCCCCCCTCCTGCACCAAATATTCATATTTTTATATAAATAGGCATCCAATATTTGGATACCCTTTTTAAAATAATACCAGTAAAAGACAAAAAGGTTTCAACTTTTATCCGTCCTTCTCAAATCCTAACTTATGTAATTTCCTAATCTCCAATAACCATCTGAATTCAGGGTTCCGTTCCAGAGGTGGATTACCAATTTCACACTGGTAAACAGACAGAGCTCAGAGTCTGTCTGTCAGTCAGTTAAATGGGCGCTGCTGATTCACGACACAAAGATGCAGAATAATGGGAGCATTTTTTTATTGTTCTGTTGTGCCCTGAAGGCCATAATGATCTGGTGTATTGTTGCATACACTATTTTATCATGACTTTACGCTGCTTTGTTGGTAATGGAGTCATCAGAGGGGAGTTGATGAGTTGTGTGGCAGAACAAACAATAAGAGAAAATTATTTTTGCTGATTGTGATGACTGGAAATGTTTGTTAATAGAAATTAGCGAATCAGATGTAAATACTTGAACCTTTGAATCTCTCACACTGGTTCAGCCTCTTGAATGTGTTTGCCGTACAAATACTAATTTGGAGGGCTTGTTTGCATTGTGTCAGTCTCTATCTGACTGCTGAAAAATCCCTGATTCAGTGGCAATTGTGTTGACATTAGGATGTTTCAGATGGATCTGCAGAGCTCAAATCTCGGCTAAGCCTTTGATTCCTTCAATCCCCCGAGGTAGCTCTTCAGCTTGAAATCACATCTGCAGGCTCACAGTGCTTGGCATTAACATAGTGGCATCTCCATGTTGTGATGCTTTAACTGTCAAGGAGCCTCACCACTGTTACGCAACAGGAGGAATTCATCAGCGACGCGAGCAGAACATCGCTTCAGCTGGTCTTTGTGCTTAAGAACCTCATTTACACCGGCAGTGAATGCTCCCAGACTCTTCATTTGCCAGGCTGAATTCATGAAGCATTATTACTCAGCCGAGGTGTCTTCTGTGGGAGGTGTTGACACAGAGACGATTGTGAAAACGGCCCGCTATCCCATGTATTTTCATCTTTTCACTACAGGACAGGACATGCGCACAGCGTGGTGTGATGATTCTCCGTGAGTCAGAGGAGGTATTTGTTAACGTGGGTGGGGCAAAGAGGCAGACATGAGTGTATGACCAACATACTCAGTGCAACAGAACCATCATAATTACCAGCCTGCATGTAAGTGTTGCTCAATAGAAGCTTTACATAGCATTGCGAGAGACACTCATGAAACCACACTTCACTATCTTTGGGAGTCTCCTATGTTTGTCCTGTGTTGACTGTAATGGAAATATTTTGATGAGTCGTATTCGACACGTCCCGCCTTTCTGTTCAATTGTGTACGTCTGAGCACAGGAAACAGGTTATTATAGGGCTTGTATATAGGAAGTAATTAAAAGACTCTCATATAGAGTCATATTCAGCTTTAAAATCTTGTACAATCTTGACAGATGGATGAGATAATCCCACTCATTTGTTCTCAGAATTTTCTTGAATTGTCATTTTCTTGATATGAGTAGGCCGACGCACCTTATTCTGCCATGTTTCCACACATTTATACTTGTTCCCAGAAAAATCACCCACTGTTTTTCATCAAACTCAGAAGTCCTCTGAAACCTGTTTAGAATTTAACAGAGGGACATTTTCACAAAAGTTCTGCTCGCTATCCATCGCCGTAGGCCGTATTTATTTTATATATTCTTTTTTGAATTCTCCTAGGGTGCAAATAAGGTGCCTTTTACCGAAGCATCTCTAGGCTGTACACCACTGTACACTGCGCTGACACTCTGCTGTTATGAAGATATATGAGCAGTTTCAGGCCAATTTAACCGGCGTGGGGAACCTAACAGCACCTAACAAGCTATATCACCTGTTGGGAGTCTATCTTCAGACATAAAAAAAAAGCCAGCTGCTGAGACGTGCAACTGTACTGACAGCTTCACTCCCATCTCTGTAATAATCAGAGATAAATTACAGAGATTCTAATCCCGTCCAAACAGGTACATAAAATTACAGACAGTCTATGTCAGTGATTAAAACTCAACCGTTGTCAGGGAAACTAATTCCACCCGAAAAGGTCTTAAGCGACGTGTTAAGATGAAGGTTTTTGCCGTGCACTTCGCCAAATTTTCAGCCGTATCTCTACGCATTTGTCAAAACATACCACTGCTCTTGTCAGTACTCTTAGTTTGCAGAAGGGCTCTGTTCATTCCCCAAACTCCTACACCTGATGATGCAAACACAAACAGAGCAGCAGCAAAAAAAAAAAGACTCACTTCAGCCCCAAAATCTTTATCACTGCATTTACCGGATAAAACTGTGAGGCTTTGAAACCACAAGAACTAAAGCCGTCGTATTTCTTGCTACCCATGATTGCATCCTCAGGTGGAGGATTTGCGGTGGTGAGGATTTGAGAGTCTGCCTCTGGTTGGAAATCGGTACTTCAGTGTGCTTGCGTCTGTGCACTCCTGTGTGTTTGTGGTGGAAAGGTGGAAAGACAGAGAGAGAGGGAGGATATCTGTAACCTTGGTTGTTGAGAGCCATCTGTGTGTGTGTGTGTGTGTGTGTGTGTGTGTGTGTGTGGCTGTGGGAGGTTTGGGGAGGTGAAGCTCCATTCATGTGGGTAAGGAGCCTCAGGGCCAGTCCCATGGTGCCATAGATCGGGGAAATCTGGCATCTAACTAAGGTCTTGTGATTCCAGTGGGAGACGGTGACCTTGGCAGAAGATAGATAATTCAGTCATAACTTTTTTTTTTTTGCTGCTGCAGTCTGTATTATGCTTCATGGGAAAATAACCTTAGGCCTTGAGAATGGACCGGCCTCTTTTGGGGCTGTTTATAGAAACTCCAGTCAGCACAGCTCCGAGTAAACATTCCTCTGTACAGCCACAGTCATCAGATGGCCAGTGCTACCAGTTTTGAAATCCCTGGACTCTCCCTGGCTGTGATACCAACTCACATGTCCTGTATTTTAAGCCATACTTGAAATGGAGTCAAATATTGAAAGCTGGGTTTTGGCTGCTGTTTCAGACTTGGATGACCCCTGGGGGTTCATGGTGATTATGGGGCCATCTGCTCCCAGTGTGCCCAGCTGGAGGCTGGACTGCAGTAATCTGGATTGATGAAGCCATACTTATTGGAGGCCATGAATGTTAGCACGTCTTCACAACCAGAAAACCCCGCGTGATGTTTGAAGCTCAAATATGAAAATGGAGTCATCGGTGCTCTCTGATGCTTTGCCGCTGCGTGTGCTTTACAATATGTCCGCCACAGCACAATAGATACAGTCTTTTCTGATCATCGGTCTCAATACAAACTAAATGGCTTCAAGTCGGCATTGGTCAGAGCCGTGTAATGATGAAAGTCAGCGTGCAGAGCGAACCTGCTCCATTCTCCTTTGTCCTTTCTGTACCCCGAGCCTCTGGCAGGATGATGTTGCTGCTCTCTAATAACTACACGCCACACCAGGAAGAGCCCTGATGGAGCCCATGAATAATTAACAAACATGATTACAATGATGAATGCTCTCATATCTATCTGACCATTTAGCACCAGGGAGGAACAACAGAGGAGTGTCAGGCCTTGTGTGAAAGCTGTTAGGGAGGGGAAAAAACGGAAGACAAGAGGGATGGTGTGGATAAGGTAGCCGGGGAGGACGAGCAGGCAGGGAGGACTGAGCTCAGTCGTGAGGGAGGCAGAGAGATATGAAAAAGGGAATGGAGAAAAAGAGTGAGGGAGTGGCTCCTACAGCAGGCAGCCACCCACTATTCTGCCATCTGTGCTGCAGAGAACAACAAACACATGCACAGGAAGGCACAGCACAGCCTGTTCGTGCATGGGCGTGTGTGTGTGTGTGTGTGTGTGTGTGAGTGTGTGTGTGTGTGTGAGCATGTCCATGTTTGTGTCTGCACATTCACTAGAGTGCTGTGTGTGTGCATGTTCATAACTCATGCATGTGTGAGGTTTATTTTTTGCACAGGTGTTTGTTTGCCACTCTTGTGGTGGCAAACCGCCAGTGCACAATGTTGTAAATAATCAGTGTGAGCTATCAGGTCTTTTTGTGAATTTTGTGGCTTACCAACTGATTATGTGGAGGTTAAAGTCTGTTCTGTGTATTCAGTTTCATTACATTCACTCTCAACTTCAGACTTAGCAGCTCACCCACTCTTCTTGATGTTCTAACTAACCTACTTTCTATGAAGTTACTTATCAAGATAGTTTCAATCTCTCAATTATTTTTTTTAACAGGGCTGTCGACCCAATATTGTTATTATTCTGATTATTAGTAGTATCGTAGTGAGGCTCAGGCAATTTTAGAGTCTGTGTTAAGTGAACTAACTGTACTAGTGTCAAGCCAGCTAGAATAAAATAAATAGGACACATTTGTCAAAAAAAACAATATCAATGAACACATCCTTGAATCTCACAAGTTGTTATGTCTTGATTCTGTCTTGATGTCTTGTTATGTCTTATCTTTGGTGGTCTGAATACACAGTCAGAACTGTAGTGATGTAATTTGTTTAGCTGGGATATCCCAGATCCCTGATGCTAGGTGGGGATTAACCCCTCAGGGGTCTGATGTCACCAGTTCATCATCAAGTGTCAAGAACACTAACAGTCATCTCAGACTCATTGTTTATCTCGTAGCTACAGTATATCACTGCAGCTACATCTACATGGCTGCCTACATGATGACATGTTGGTCCCAGCACAGCAGCACCGATGCCGTTGTCACCTACTGTAAACCTCTGATACATTTATGGCACAGCTATTGGATGTATGGTCTGGCAGCAGCTTGTAAAAGGTGACAAATGATGAGCGGGCCCCTCCCCTCTCCTCCACCGCTCTGGCTTGCCTGGCAGGGCCAGGAGATTGCATCATTACAGGGGATGAAGTCATCCTGCAACATAAGGGTAGAACAGGTGCTGAAAATTTAATTAGGACAGGGTGGATGATGCTGGAGGAATATTTAAATGTTCTGCCCAGGCCCAAGCTCAGCTCTGACTGGCGTGGGTATTTATGGGGCAAGATTATAGCTGTTGTTGTCTCTGATTCTCCCTCGCAGTGGCATTTGGGGTCATCACCATATACCCTCCACATTGCAGCGTAATGTCTTTTATCAGACGGAAATTAGTAGAAGTATGATGACTAACAGTTACCACAATCTGCACTAGTTGTTCCACAGCTTCTGTTCCACTATGCCCTGTGTTCCCCTCTGTGTTAGAGCACTCACTGTTTCCCCATGATCCTCTCTGGTATGGAGACCCTGAGTACAGCAGGTGATTACTGAGTTGAGCAGCAGCTCAGCATACAGTAGATGTTGAAAAGTACAGAAAAATGAATATCAAGGGAGCTAGCAGAGGAAAGGAGCCAGGCGAAAAGGCAGAAAGCCAATCGATGTCTCCGGGTTTATGTCACCAGGCTGTTATTAATGATGCAGCGTTCTCTGCAGTGGGGAGCTGTCAGGGATCTGGGCTGCCTGCCTGTTCAGCCTTCTCAGCACTAGGTCATGATATGTGGGACTTTAGGATCAAGCTGCATGGGGGTGGGGTAGGGCTACCTCACACCCCTCACCTCCCACACACACACAGAAACACAGATACACACACCCGCTAACGCGCACATTTCCGTACGCTGCGATTCTTCTCACTGAGACATCAAGTTTTAACTGTCCAATTAAGGCAGTCTATGGGGGAAAGCAGAGAGACTCTGCAGCTTATCCTCTGCTAGAGAAGAAGCATAATTGTTGACAGATTGTGAAGCATTACTGTGAAGCCAACTGGATCAGGGTGTCACAGCCAGCTTCTGATGAAGAGTGGGAGAGTTTGAAAAGACTAACAAACTGCTGTGGTCACACCAGAACAGTCCTAATGCTCTAAAGTCTAATTGGCTTCAAAATGGAATAAAACCAAACTACTAAAACATAGAAAATCACTGACTGTGTATTTTGTCAGTCCAAAGGAGAGCCAATTACAGCTATAATTTAGTGGTTTTGGTTTAAAACATGGCCAAAACAGCTTTATTAAGGCACACAGACACAATTCACAAAACTGTTGCAAAAAGGTGTTTAGCTGTGAATGAAAGCCTAATGTTTTGCAACAAAGGACTAATCTGCAGCTTTTGTTCTGTAGCATTTAGTCTGACAAATCTGTCTATATTAAAGAGGAATGGTACATTTTACTTCATATATTTTGTTAAACATTACCAAGCCACCTTCCTGTTTGTCATCCGCAGCCTTTATTCAGAACTTGTTTTCTACCTAACTGATCTTTATTAGGTAGTCGCTCCTCTTGGTTGAGTGATTGATTCATCATTAAAACGAGCCTAGCATCTTGGCAGACAACATACACTCTGCAGTGACATGTACTGTATATGAAAGCAGCAGCACACACCCTGACCAATAAATCTGTATAAATCGCTCTGTCTCGCCCTCAAACCGGATTGAATCAATTCACAAGGAGAGGTTTCCTTGTTTTAACATTAACATTTTAACATATACACATGTCACTTGGTTGCCTTAAGATTTGATATTACAGGTTTTTTTTCCATAAATATGGCATCTGGTACCTAGTTATAACAATTAACGATACAATGTATATACACAATTTAATAAAATGTACATTTAATTAATGTATTGTAGCCTTAGTATATGATAGCCTAATTTTAAAGGTTTTACTAGTAATTTTCATATGTTGTAATGCAGTAGCTCCCCGGAATAAAGAAGTTCCATATGAGTAAACCTAATAATAAATTGAAAATGTGTTACAGTACAAAACAACATTCACTGGCAAGGCTCTGGGCTATATACTATCAGTATTCCCAGGCTAAAACACAGTTGTGTCAAATGCCTCTTAAGTCCTTCAGTATGGGATTTACTGATTGTACAAAAATGTTTTATTCATTCATTCATCCATGCATTCATTTATTTCCAAAATGAGATCCACAAAATGCTAACCCATGTCTAGACATTATCTTTTAGATTTTGGATATACTGGATGATAAAGTAATATTTTTATGGATATGTAACCTTTATACATGGCATCTTTGAATACAAGCAGAATCCAGCGAGCAGCCAAAATTCAAGGGGTGTCCTAAAAACATTTTCATCTCAATATTTTGGAGGAAGATAGTACAAAACATGGCACACATCGATTGCTGTGAGGCCACAGGAATACAATGAAACACCCATTAAGGCGCTGCGTGGCATTCATACAGCAGAGGAGAGCGGGTCCCCATGGCACCACCCTGCTCCCTGCGTGATGTTTTTGTTGCCGTGGTTGTCGGCGGTGTTGCCGAGTGAAGGAGGAGTGATTTTTCTCCAAACTGAGTCAAAGACACGCAGGACTTTTGCTGCTGCCAGGACGCGCTCACGGTGAAGTGGGCTGAGTGGGATGAAACGAATGAGGAGGAGCAGCAGGAACAAATACATAGACCAAAACAGTATTTTCTTTTTTATCGCGGGCGGCAGATCCAATCTGGTCGCAGATCTGAGCGGAGATTGGGTGTGCAGCCACGCCACGCCGAGGTCAGGCCCTCAGGCTCCTGATGGACTCCTATTGATTGGGAGGAACGTGGCGATACAGTTGCAGTCGCACGGCATTGATTTTCTACAAGTGCAGTAGTGGAGAGCAGGCTGGACCAGGGGGAGCTGCCAGGTTATCTTCTCAAATATCCGGAAGTATTTTTTGTGGCACTGACCTTCCCCGAGTCAAAGAGATATATCTATTTAGCCATTAGCTCAGCAGCCACATTGGATTGACTGTTTGAGCAGCTTAAGCAAGCGCCTTCCTGCGCTCATCCACCAACCACACACACTGTACGCTTTACATCACAGACACCAGTAACCAATTGAAAGAAAGATCCAGTCCAGCCTAGTCAATATCTAATATCTAAAACTGCCACTCGGTTTTATAGGAGAACATAAATAACATGACATTGTGAAACAGGAATTAATAAAGTTTCAGTCCCGTGCACTTGAACCCACCCAGTCCGAGAATGCCACAACATCCTGAGGCTGCAAATCTATTTGTCAAGGTTGTAGCTACATTTTAGGGTTTATTTTTAATCCTACACACTGATTACCATAGATTCCCCACCTATCTTAAGCCCAATTATAATGCATAGACTGCTCTAGGCCTATTATATTTAGTGTATATTTACTCATGGGGTTTTTATATATTTATTTTTCTGTATGAATTTTAATTAGAACTTCAAACACTTTAGCTGCGGTCGACCAAGGCAGGGCTTCCCTTTGATCAAGCGTCAATCGCCCGCATTTTTTCTCATCTCCCTCTTCCCTTTGGGCATCTTCCTTCTAATTGGCTCAGCGCTGCGTGTCTCGTCTGTCAGTCAGTGGGTCTATATCTCTGTCTGTCAGCACAGATAAAAGGATATGAGCCATTCACAGGCTCAGGGCTGCGGTTTGCCATCTTGACATGTTTCAGGGTCAGATGGCAAACATTAAATCTTGTTCTCTGCCATGAATCTTACTGTCAAACGCTGCGCTAAGGGAAGCACATTATTTTGCATCCTGCGTGAGACAAACGGGACTATGTGCTTGCCTTCATATCGTCTAGGACCGTTTTACTTTTGCACCAAGTGATGAGTCATCCATCTGCCGGAGACGGTGTACTTTTCTCGACTTCTCCTTAATTCTTGAGCAGTCGAGAGCCTCGAGATCCCCACTTTATTCTTGGAAAATACTGTTCAGACTGTTTGGGGTCAGTCATGTCCTTGTTTGTGCTGTTTGTGGCGCTTTGTTCTCTCTACCTAGACTCTCCTCCCCACCCTCCTTTACTCCCCTCTCCTCTTCCTCCCTGGGCTGTCTCTTGCGCTGTGTGTTAATGTAGTGAAGTGGCCCAGCGGTCAATGAGCTTGTATTAACACCTGACTCCCTGCACTAGCTGCTGTTTGTTCCTCTATGTGCCGTCCCCCGGGCCCTCCCCCAGGCAGAGGCAACATATCCTCCGATCAATAACAACATCCTAGAAGGCCGTTGGAAGGGGGTGGGTGGGTTCAGGCAGTCTTTTACATACTGCTGTATATCTCTGCTATACACCTTTTTCTTCACCCACCCAATTTCTCAGCTCTCAGTGCTGTCAACAAATGGGGCGTAGGCTCTCAGTCCATAAGTCAGCCTTTTTGTTAGATCTCACTGTCACTCACAGGGTTACTGCAACGAAGAAGTCTACTATAGATCTTTACTGAACTTTAGGTCTGCCAGTATGCAGCGTGCACCCAGTTGGTGCATGCATTAGCTTCCTCGCCCTTCCTCCACACTCTCGGTTTTCTGTTTTGATCTTGCACGCACTCTCTCTCTCCTTCATGCGCAAACACTCTTGCCTACACCCTTGGTCTAATGTAGGCTAGTGCTGGAGGTGCATTTGGGAATAAACCATGGTCTGACCTCCACGGTTCAGCCTCAAACACAATAATATCCGCCACTGTGTTTGTATCGACTCCTCCTCACCTCTCTCAGGAAAACATCTAAACCTCTTTCTCTCTCTCTTCCTCTCCCTCCCTCCCTCTCTCTCCTAGGCCCTGGCCATGGCCGAGGTGAACGGGCCAGGCCCCCTGGTGGCAGAGCCGCAGATTGCCATGTTCTGTGGCCGTCAGCTACTGCACATGAACACAGAGACTGGCCAGTGGGAGCCGGACCCTCAGGGACGCCAGGGCTGCTTCACTGAGCCCAGCCAAATCCTGTCCTACTGTCAGGAGGTAGGGATCTGAGCACTGCGTCAAAGTTTGGAAGGAAACCAACATGAACCTGAATGACTGTAATGAATGCCAGTTCAGATTAATACTGCTCATTGGTATAATCTGAATTCAAATCACCATTAGGAGCTAGTTCTGTAGCATCTATCAGCAATTAGAATAAAATAGCAAATTAAATTTCCTTCTTTTTTCTCTAATTTGGTTTGTCTAACACCTGTCCTATCAAATCTATATATTTGAACATATATAGTGGACCGATGGTGGTGTACTGGAATATTGCAATATTTCACTTGTGCCACCATCCACCTCTCTTCCTCTTGTTACCTGATGTGTGTACGCTGTAAAGTCTACTGTAAAATGATCAATGGTACACATACTGTCTGCACATTCCTGCTTCAAAAACAAATGTGTTCATATGATCAAGTGCAACTGTAAAGTGCGACCATGCGCCATCTGGAGGCGAAACACGGCACAGCCGCTATAGAAAGCAGCAGTCATGTGCCTGAATTGACTGTAATGCGATTAGCTGGCAAATTATGCGTCTGTGATTGCTTTTCCACAAAAGCGTTCCCTTTTTCCTTGACATTTGTGAAGAAAGCGTTTTAGCACGCATTCAGACCCTGAGCCAGCTACATTTCCCACACCATTAAACCTCATTATGAATTTGTGCTTCAAATTATTGGCCCGGATTTTAATTAAAAGTAGTCAGATGTGAAATTGGAAATATTGAAAGACAAGAGTGTTCAGTGAAATTTAAACTTTGGTTTGCCATGTCATACCATGGCTTCGGACAAAGCCTTACACAGCCGTATATAAGTAGTTAGGTGAACCAGAGAATATGTTGCATGACTCTTTCCCTTGTCCTCTCCCCACTGACTGCTCTCCCTGTTCCTCTTCCCTGACCTTATTATTATTTCATTCCACCCCTCCAACCTGCTCCCCAAACCTCTTTTCTGACCAATTTGCCCCGATCCGCCGCACCTCCTGTCCTCCATCCCTCTGTTCTGTCCATCTGGTTCTGTGTCTCTGCCATTCTGTGCATGTGTCTGTACGTCCAGATGTACCCAACTCTTCAGATCTCCCATGTAGAGGAGTCATTCAGACCTGTTACCATCCCTGCCTGGTGTAAGAAAGGCTGGGGCCATTGCCAGACGCATCCCTTCATCGTTCTGCCCTATCGCTGTCTAGGTAAGAGCAAGACACCTCTCTGTCTTTAAGTAATTATCAACACCAGCAGTGCACAAGTCAGTGCTTGTGTCCTGGCGGAGACCGATCTCCCTGTGTTGTCGTGGAGACAGCTGAATTCTCAAGAACACAAGCACGGAGACGTTCACAGGTTGAGTATCCTCCTGCACAATGTAATTTGAAACCGGCGTTTGAATTTGATTTGAGCTGATTGATTGTCTTGATGAACAGCTGTGCACCGCCATTTAAGCAAACTCAGCCTAAAAATGAATTATGTTTATTGGCTTGTTGGATAGTGTTTAAAATGTGCCAGAGGCCCGACTCCATTTGTAGCACAGTCAGAGCTCGAAGCATTTTATCTTGTTGTAATGGAATGTTTAATGGAACCTGAGTGAAATATCAAAACCAACCAATCACATGACATTTATTATTAAAATAAAAATGAAACAAACTACAATTCTGTATCACAGCATGAGAACAAATGGAATCAGCAACCTTATGCAATGCAACCTTAACAAAAGAGAAATATACTTATTTAGCATCAGCTGTCTATTGCTATGTGTTTTTCAGTGCCATTTTGATTTCAAGTGTTCAAATCGACTTTCTATACAGATTATTATATATAGATGTGCCGCTCTGTGGCAGGGGTCATCAGTTCTGGTCCTTGAGGAATAAAAATCTTGAGGACACCGGCCCTCATGGAGCAGAATTGATGACCTCTGCTTAATGGGAACTGTAGGTAGAGGGGACAGAGTGGGGAGCACTGTGGTAGTGAGTGAAATCTGTGAAGGTTTGTGTTCACATACTGTTGTGCTCCCACACAATCAACATTTCCTTTAAAATATAATATTAAAATGGAACTTCATTTCTGTAAGGTTTGCTGAATTGAACACAGTGGTCTCGGTGAATGAATTATTGTGTTTTGATTCGGTGTGTCCTTGACTTACTGGCTGTATTTTGTCTGATCAAAGTGGTTGCTCAATACACATTTATGCTTTCTGTCAGTCTCACCTATGCACCCCATCACAGCTCAATACTACTAGCTCACTATCGTGCTTCAGTTTTATGTACTTTATGAATTCCAAAGATCATGTTCCCTTACTTTTCCCTTAATTCGTATTCTCTCGCTCTCTCTCATTCCTTATTAAAGCACATAGATGTTTGATGTTCCAGTTTCAAACGCAGCAGTGAAGTCTAGTTAAATCTCAAAATTGACTCTCATAATTCTCCCACTACTCTGCGTTTTTTTTTTCCTACGTGCCCACCATCTCTCTCTCTCTCTCTCCTCCACACTGCAGAGGGGGAGTACGTGAGCGAGGCCCTGCTGGTTCCTGACCGATGCCGTTTTCTGCATCAGGAGAAGATGGATGCCTGTGAGAGTTATGTGTACTGGCACAACATTGCCAAGGAGGTGAGAGGGGCAGATATGTATCAGATGTTTTCAGAAATAGTTTTAAAGTTAGAGACATGTAAGCCTGCCGATGAATAAGGCAAAGCGGGGGTTTACCCCATTGTTCTTTCAATATTGTTGTTGTTTCAGAGCTTTGGGATGGGATTTTTAATTTTTTTTTGTCAATAGTGAAAATGAAAGGGATTGGTGGATATGTTCTATTCTCGCTTCACAAAGCTAGAATGAAAATTAAAGCTAGCCATTTTTTTTCCCACTGCAGCTTCAAATCTTATGAGAATCTGCCTCATCACATAGAAATAGGCATATTAGAGGAACCCTTGAAATCAAAAATAGTCAGTATTAGGACAGGACATCATCTGTCCCTTATTTGGGCCAAAAAATTAAATCATGCTTGAGAGAACAATTTGAAGCCAGAGCGCTGACTTTTAAGAAGAAAATTACACTTATGCATTTTGCAAAAGTTTAACTCCTCACACAATTAACTATTCAGTGCACTGCATATTTAAAGATTTTCATACAGCCAGCCCTGCCAACAGTAGCAGACTAGTCTCCACAGCGGTTTGTTGTGTATCACATCATACTTCATCAGTTACCTGCCTGAGGTGTTTATTACAGAGCAGACAGGTGACAGAGATCAAGCTGTACCTTGGCTTCACAACATCTGCAGTCAGCTCATGAGATGCCACTCCATGGTGTTTTCATGATTTCGCAGCTTATTTAAAATACAAAAAAATAGAAAGGTTTTGTTTTCTTTATCCCAAATATGGTGATGTATGTACATTGTGTGTTAAAGATTGGTTTTGATTTATGCTCTTAATTATGCTTTCAATCTGTTTCTTGATCATGTCTTAAATCCATATTCCTCACATCCTTATATCTCAGGCGTGCACAGCAGACAATCTCGAGCTCCACAGCTATGGGATGCTTTTGCCTTGTGGAGACCGTTTCCGGGGGGTGGAGTATGTGTGTTGCCCAGGAAGAGGAAGCTCCAGCGGAAAGGGGGAGACAGAGGGAGGAAACGCTCTCCCTGGTGGCTCTCAGACACTCACATCTCAAAACAATGGAAAACCCAATTCTGTGTACGGTGCTAAAACATTTACTTCAGCACATATAAATGTTGTAGAGTGATGGGTGTTACTGGGATGATTAGATGAATGTACTGACCCATGTGCCCACCTTGTCCACAGTGTCAAAGTGACGCCGCCCACGCCAAGCCCCTCTCCTGACACGGACATGGACGAGGCAGATATGGAAGAGGAGGATGATGAGGTAGTGGAGGAGGAAGAGGAGGAGGAGGAGGAAGAAGTCGATGAGGAAGAAGAAGAGGAGGAGGAGGAGGAAGAAGAGGAGGAGGCTGGAGCGGTGAAAGAACCAGAGGAGTATGAATACCCCATCGACTCAGGTCCCTACCAGGCCTCTGACTACCTGGACTCCTTCTACTATGAGAAAAGCCAGGGCCGCAAACCCAGCACCTCCCCACCTCTGACAAAGGGAGAAAGCTGTGAGTATCTTTCCTTCTGGTCTTCCATGGCCCCCCTTCTCTTTGGTCTGCAAAGAGCTTTGTCTGTAGAGAGTGAGCTTCTGTCCTATTTTCAAAAAGCAATTCCAGCCTAAAAAATTTTTGCACTATTCAAAACTTTGGGTTGGTGCCGTTTTGTTGTTTGGTGTTGTATTTTTGTGATTCTGTGGCTAACTAGCCAAAAATTTACATCCACTGACATCACTGAGAGATATTCTCAGCACAGCAACAGGGAACAAAACATGTCACCAATTTAGCTGCCAGGTTTCAGTGTCAGTCCCTAAAAATGAAAAAAAGAAAGTCTTCTTTGTCATCTCACTGATTTTGCAGCAATGATTAACAAAAACACAAGGAGAAATCCAGCATAGAAGAGGGAGAGCTCACCTTCTCTCTCCCATTGAAAAGTAACTAAACCCCAAACCTAAATCTCTGTAACATCTGACCTCTAATGGTGAAAAGTAGGTCGGCTGGTCTTTGGTGGCAGGTGACATCACCACCTGTTGTACTCTGACATCATCTGTTTACTGCTGGAATCACAGAATTACACCCTAAAACAACACAACAGCATCAGAAATTTAATGTAAGTCACCAGTTCCGCCCCTTTAAACAGCGTTAATATGTTTTAGGGTGGAATTTTCCTTTAATAGAGGAGTAAATGACTGATTTAAAGCTGACCACTCCCCTTTTTCTCACTGTGTCATTGTGGGAAATGAAGCTCAGGGCTCACTCAGCGTCTGTTCGAGTCTCTTATTCTTGAGCTCCTTGTAATTGTGAAGGGAAAGATATGACTCCGTCTCTCTATTTCTGTCACACACACACCGCATGTGTGCCTCTACACAGACATGCACATGAATTTCTGTATCTGTATCTGCCTGGCTGAAGTATTTGGTGCACTACTCATCTCAGGCTCAGTTTCCAATTCAATAATACTGACCAATGGCCTGCCCTTTGAATCAATAGCCTGTTATCCACAGTCAGGACGTACAGTAGCTTATCACATACCCACAGCCACCCAAAGGCCCCAGTAGGGTTCATGCTGTAACTGGACTAGTTGGCCACCCTGCACATGAACTTAGAAATGCCCCAAAAAGGGATAATTTATCATGGTAAAATTCACTTTTTGGGGAGCACTGAGAGCAATTACAAAAAACTTTGCCTCCTAAATTAATCTACATCAAATTATATTTCATACATTTGTGAGATGATAACAGAATGTATTAGTGATTATTAGTTATTATTAGTGGATAGGTTCTGGGTTGGCTATGTGATGTTGGTTTGTCCAACAGTAGGACTGAAAACTCTCTGCTGTTTCCTCAGCCCACTCGTGCTTTTAATAAGAGGATAATAGCTCTCTGGCTCTTGTTCTTTCCATCCCTCCCTTCCAGTGACTACCCCGCGCCCCACAGATGGTGTTGATGTTTATTTTGAGATGCCAGGGGACGACAGTGAGCATGCCAACTTCCTGCGTGCCAAAACAGACCTGGAGGAACGAAGAATGAAGCGCATCAATGAGGTAAATTTCACAGGGCTAAGAACAGGTTAATGGTATGATGGTTGGCAGGTAGGAGGTTTTGTTCAGGCGGTTCAGTAATCTGGGATGGGACATGCTGTTCCACTCCTCTTACTTCCCAAACTAATTCTCAGTCTGGCAGGGGCACCGCAGACCGCAGTGTACATTGTTTTTTCTGCATTCAATATATCTACAGCAGGGGGTGTTCATGTTCCAGACCACCCAGTTGACTTTCATTAAACCACTGACCTCCATGTGAGGTGACTTTGCCTTAAGCATCCTGATATTAAAACATTTTGTTTTGTGTAAAGTATTGAACTGTGTAAATATCATACTTGAACCTTAACACATAGATTCAAAATGTAAGATTAAGACATAATGGTAAAATAATCACACATACATTTTTTTTGTATCAGAACAATTTATAGTAAATTAAATTACAGTGAAATCAGACTCTGGAGACCGCTTAAGGACCCCAGGTGGTCTCTGTTCTCTACCCCACTTAGAAAACCGCTGATCTACAGAGTAGAGCACATGAAGAAAAATTCAAGACTCAAGCCTCAAGATTCAAGTGTCTATCTATGATCTTGTGTGTAGTGCTTTTGTACTTTTGAGATAAACTGATATGTCATTTCCATCTATTAGATCATGAAGGAATGGGCGGAGGCAGACAACCAGTCGAAGAATCTGCCAAAGTCTGAGCGGCAGGCCCTAAACGAGGTAATCTGATTTTGAGTCTTGATAAAGTAGTTATGATGGAAATGTAATAATGCACTATATGGGATATAACTAGCCCTAATTTGACTATATATTTTTCTCGATTAACCTTTATTTAACCAAGGTAGAGCTACATTGAGACTGACATCTCTTTTACAAGCGGGTCCTATAATCTCCACTTTACTCCCTGCTGCTCGTCTTTTCATTCTCTGCTCTCTCAAACCTCCTGTACCAGCATTTCCAGTCCGTGCTGCAGACCCTGGAGGAGCAGGTAGCCGGAGAGAGGCAGAGGCTAGTGGAGACCCATCTAGCCAGGGTGGAGGCCACACTCAACAACAACCGCCGCCTGGCCCTGGAGAGCTACTTGACTGCCGTTCAGACTGAGCCCCCACAGGTGAAATCACTATTGGCTTGAAAAGATGAAAATAACGTCTAATAGAACTACAAAGTTAAAGCTGTTTGGGATTCTTTTGATGTGCAAGAGGGATGATTTTGATAGGCAGGTCACGGGCTGAGACTGGATCTTATCTCATTTTCTGGCTGTAGCTGACTCTCCTCTCCCTCTCTCCCGTCTTCCAGCCAGAGCGTGTGCTGCAGGCTCTGAAGCGATACATGGCTGCAGAGCAGAAGGACCGCAGACACACACTCAGGCATTACCAGCATATTGAGGCTGTGGACCCACAGAAGGCTGAGCAGATGAAATTCCAGGTATGAGTTTGTGTGTGTGAGATATACACTATGCAGATGCTAAATTAGCCTGTGCTGACCACTAAACATACAGTTCATAGTGTACTTAAGTGTTAGCATGTACTATAGCTAAATTAGGGTATACAAGACTCAGAGGTGAAGCAGCTACCATTCTTTTAAGCCCTGCTAGCCAAAGCATGGGACTATAGATGGTAATGTCAGTTGGTCTGTCGGTCTGTTCACCTTTTAGCTCATGTGGTCTTGGTCTTACAGTTAGCTTTCACTTTTGGTTGGCTGATTTTTAGGTTTCACTTTCGGCCGTTAAACTTCTTCATAATTGTAATTTAGTCAGTGTTTCCCCTGTATATATTCTACTATGATGGCCCATCAAGGTAAGATCAATTATTCAGTTTTATCACATTAAATGTAGCCTATTTCTTTCAAGACCCATCTTTATTATCAATGTGACAAGCAACATGTGGTTGTAAACGGAGTAAGAGAGTCACAAAAACCCACTCCTGCTTATAGTATTCATAAATAATATTCCAGTAGTATTTCTGTAGTCATTCAGTAGCACTGCTGCTGTTGAAAACACACTTCCTGGATCGTACCATAAATCTAGGGGGAAGCTCTTTTAAGTCAATAGTATAACTGTGAATTATCAAGTATGACCTTTCTTGTAGTAAAAACGTGATAGAGATACTGTCATAATATAATGCATAAATAATTGTATCCTATGCAGATTGGAGAGAGATTGTTTACATCTGCTGAGCCTGCATTTAGTTTATGGAACATATTTACTACACATGTAACTTGCTGAAGAGCTACGGCAGCCTATAACTGTGCACAGGCAACAAGCCCAGGCAAAAAAAAAAAAAAAAAAGCAAAGGAGGGTTTTAATTATAAGATTGCTTTGCTAAAGTGTTGCAGAGTCAAGCTGTGGTGTTGTAAAGCTGACCCAGCTACTCTATGCCATATGATGTACGCACTATAAAGTGAGGCAGGCACAGTATTTGCATGATTTAGTTGCTCGGGGAAGAATTTAATCTGGTGTGAACATCCCTCAGACTTAAAAGTTTAGCCCCATTATCAACAACACAGGCCTCCAAACATGGCAATGTCACAAACTCACTCATTTGATCAGACAGCCCAGACAGCTGTTTTGGTCTCTTATAGCAGGGTTTTTGCACTTTAAGTCTTTAGTCTTGTTGAACTAACATCAAAGCCAGTGTTTACTGACATAAAAGCAAATAGCTTTAGAAAATGAATCTGTTAAAAAGATTCTGTCCAAAGTTGTTTTTCTTAGAAGAGGGAACTCATTGTGACTCATTTTAGTAAGATCAGATGAGTGCACAAAGTGGTTGCTCTTGCCCTGTTGGTCCTGTCTTGATGAGAAGCCTAAACAGAGTGTGTGTTGTCTTATTTTGCAGGTGTACACACATCTCCATGTGATTGAAGAGAGGATGAATCAGAGTCTAGCACTGCTGTATAAAGTCCCCGCCTTGGCTGAGGAGCTGCACAATGATATCCGTACGCTAAACTGCCGTCATGTATCATTTTCATTGTCAAAGTTGTGGATTCATTCTCCTTCTGTCTGAAATTTGTTGGTTTAGGTTAATCAAGTTTTTTAGATATGACTCACATTAAGGTGCGCTTAAAATTCTGTCTGTGTCTGTGTCTGTGTGTCCTCCTGCAGAGGAGCTGGTCAAGGCCGAGCGAGGAGACATCAGTGAGCTCATGACCACCTCCTTCTCTGAGACCCGCACTACTGAGGAGCTTCTGCCGGCTGAGAGCGAGGAGGAAAAAGATGACGAAGAGGAGGAGGAGAGGGCCTTCCAGAACAGGCCCTACCCTCCCCGTATCGGTACACACACACATACACATACACACATCTGCATGACCCACATTCTTAATGTGCAAGAGGCATGACAGGCAATTGTAATTGTAATTGCTGTAATTGAATGTCTGTTTCTTTCCTTTGTTCTTTCTAAAGAGCCCCAGCCCAACAAGAAAGGTAAGGTGGATATGATGATGATGATGCTCTGTGAATCTGCATCAGTCTTACTCGGCTTTTTCATGGTTGGTTTTGGCTAAACTTATTGGTTTTTCTGTCTGTTATAGTGTCTGCAATAGACGAATATGATTATACCACATCTGAGAGAGGCCCTACTTATGAATATGAGGAAAAGGTGAGAAACTGATGTGTCTCATGTGTACGTCGTTTTGGATAAAAGTGTCTGCTAAATGCCAATTGTAATTGTAAACTGGCCATTGAGGTCGATCTAAAAAGCCGCTGGTATTTCATATAGCTCGCACCTGCACTGGAATTTGTTTATAGATCAAAATGAATATCTTATTCATGTTGTCTAGTCAGTGTTGGTGTGCCATAATATTTCCTCCCTCTCTCTTCACACAAACGTAGATCAACACCTCTGTGGAGCTCAAGCAGGTAGTCTACAAGTCTCCTGAGATCCAGAGAGATGAACTGGTAAGGGTTGTGTATGATATGATGTCACTCAGCTCTTTTGAATAAATTAGAATTGAAATTAAAATGACCGTTTTTTTGTTTTTTTTACCACCTTTAGCAACCTGACGCCTTGGAGACGTTCAACCGTGGTGCCATGGTGGGTTTGCTGGTTGTGGCTGTGGCAATCGCCATGGTGATGGTAATCAGCCTGTTGTTGGTGCGCAGGAAGCCCTACGGCACTATCAGTCATGGCATCGTTGAGGTACGACCCCAAGCAGCGGATTCATTTGACATTATTTATCCCGAAATGGAGTCTTAAGTCAGGAGGGTGTTGATGATTTTTGTGTATTTATGTATTTATGTATTTATTTAGTCCTGTTTTTTAGTGTGTAATAACCTCAGCCTCTCTTTATCTCACAGCAGGTCGACCCCATGCTGACCCCAGAGGAACGCCAGCTCAACAAAATGCAAAACCATGGCTATGAAAACCCTACCTACAAATTCTTTGAGCAAATGAACTGAGGTGCTGGGGTGACCTGCGGGTCATGCCCAACCACTTGCC
>OMLF01012846.1:0-21443 GCA_900302615.1 Holocentrus rufus | reverse complement strand
CCCCAAAAAAAAAACCAACAAAAAAGAACTCTTTGCTTTATCATCCCTCTGTCCAATAAGCCTGAATACACCTGAGTGTAAAGTAACTGACAGCCAGAAGTGGGTTAGTTTTAAACACTTTTTGTCTACTTGAGTGAGCCCACATCACATGGTCTTGCTTTACAAGTGTGCTACCAGCATAAACAACACATCCTCATGCCAGAATATAGATAAATATTTAATTCAGATTTCTTTCTATGATCCAACAGCCAAATAAAATTTCAGCAGAAACTGGGCTTCAGATTTGCACAACTGGGCAAAGAAAGTCAATCAAATCAGGTATACGTGATTGATTGTGTGAAATGTGCACTGAGGAGCCATGTATTCATGACATTTTTCATATTTTCTGGCCGTGACCTGTAGTCTGAACTACTGCTCTGTGTGCCTGTTGTATGGTTGCTTAGACAGTCATATGGAATAAGCCAGTTATAATCCATATGGCCTCATTCCTGCCTGTCATGCAATTTGCTAATCGCAGATGAATATATCTACAGCTTGTTCCTAAAAAGTAGGACTTTACATTTCCACACCAGACAGTGAAGGTTAGTGTTTTGTTTATAGCCACCATCCTATTCTGCAGCCGCTGAACCTGTTGGGAAATGAGTGTCTTTACACCACAGACGTGGTGCTCTCGGGGTTGACCCGAACCGGTCTGGTGCTCTTCCTCAGGTCCTGCAGCTGTTTGGCCGGCTTGCCCACGCCCTCCTCGAATCTCCTCTCCACCACAGGCAGCACAGTGTCGTGGAGGAAGGTGGCGTTCTGCAGGATGAATGCCTTCTTTTCGGCATCCTGTTCACAGCGCAAGCTGTAGTCCACGTGCTGCACGGCCACTAGGATGATCTCCCGCAGGCTCTCCAGTAGCACCATGTGCAGCTCGGGGAAGTAGAGCTTCAGACTTTCCTCCAGGAAACTCATCATCTGCTTAGTGAAGGCCACAACAGTGTAGCTCAGGTTCACCCAGCAGTCGTCGCCCGTGTACTGGTCGAAGCTGCCCATGCCACAGCTACGCATCTCCTCCTTCAGAGGAAAAGAAGATAAACAATGTAAATGTATATGTTTGAAGCAGGGGCAACCAACCTCTCCAAACTCACAGTCCATATCCACTCACTTCTCTTCTCTTTGTTAATTAGAGCCCAAAATCCCTCTTTCAGTCATTTTAAAGCTACACTCAAAAATAGACCCTTTTGTTCACACAGGACACATGATGGCTGCGTGGCGGCTGCATTGCTGAGCTGCTGTGGCTCATACACATGTCAGTGTTGCTGCTGCTACAATCCATATTTTTCTACATTGAGTTTGCCTTTGATGATAGCCATAAATAATAGTGCTTCATTTTAATTTAATTTACATTTAGTTTAGACAAAAAAAGTATTAAGAAGCCTAACTGTAAAAATATACAAATAAAAAATTATTGAATAGTATCTAATTCACATTATGAGCCAAGCTGGACCTTAATTTACATTACAGGAGAGAGAGAGAGCATACCTCCGTCAGTTCTCAACATCAAAGATGTTTCTAACTGCCGTTTTACTATACAATATATATACAACTATCTACAACTATACAATAGAGTAAATAAAAAGACATAACAGTTCCATATTAAGAATGACAGATGAAGAAAATGCAAGAATCTATATGGCATATGAAACTTTTATTTTGGTAAATCGGAAGTGGGAGAACATCCTAACCTCTGGCACCTTTATCTGATTAAGGATACAGAGCAGGCTACCTGCAATCCCTCAGAAGTAGATAAACTTTAAATTCTGGTGAGCATTTTGACTTGCTTCTGTTTCTTTGTCCTACCTTGTTTGCTAGCTTCAGTGTACTAACTGCCAGTACTGCCTCTGCCTCTCTATTGCATTCACAAAACCTTTATGTCCTGACTGCAGAGGAACTGACCATTGGCCTGCAAACCACACTGACCTGCTGCATACGCTCTGCTGACTCACCAGTTGCACACCTCTCCATATCCCATCTTTAATATCGCTTTAGATATGAGCTCTCTCTTGGTCAGTGGTCTGGTTGGCTAATTTTCTAATGAGATTTAAGCAGTTGTTGCACAAATTGTTCATGTTCTGTTATATATTATTTCCACTTGTTCTGTTATCTTAATAAATAAGGTACGATTTCTTCTCAGTCTCCTTTAACTTGAAGTCAGCTGATCACGCCGATTGTGCTTGACCCCTAAATCGCCGCTTGCAGCTATATTTAATATTATTATTCTTTCCATACTTCTCCGCTAACATGTTAATTATTGTGATTTTCTTTTAAGTGTAAACTGTCAAAAATGCTACCATTTTGCCCATGTCATTTGGTTCCCTCAGAATGTGAGAAGGCGTGTGACCAACCATGTCCTCAATGTCTCTCAATGTCTGTGCCTGCTTGAGAACGCCATGTCAAATTATTACCCTTGGGTTGAAAGAGAACTGATCCTAAAACTGCACATTGTGCACCAATGGCTGCTTGTGGCTACATTTGTTTCTCTTGATTTTGGTGACGCCGTTGGTGATAAGGGGTCACTGCTTGACCTTTTCATTGCACTGGCCCAATATTATAATAAAGATATTGCAAATAAACAACAGTACACCCTACCAGTCACTTCTGTTTCCTCCTTTATCTTTCCTTGTTGATAACTGAGAAATGCAGAATAAAAACATCAAAGCAGTGAAATCTTAGCACCAAAGATGGACACTACAGAAAAACATCAAAAAATAAATAAATCAAATTAATAACAAAAAAAATCTATGGTTTACCCCTTTAAAATCATGTATTTGTATGCTATTCTACCTCTGCTGTACCTCCCTGCTCAGTGAAGCACAAGAAGAGAGGAGGGCATTCATGCTTGTCACCATGTATCTGAATAGAAGTACAAAAGGCAATCTCACAAATGAGAGGCGAGGAAAGCACGGCTGCCACTTTGGCCTCCATCTAAAATTCCATGATTTTCCATGACCTAAAACTGTGCTTCCTCTTTGGTTTGTGCATGTTGTTTTTCTGAACGGATGAACAATGTGGTTTCCACACAGGTTGAGCTGAAAGCCACCTAATAAAATCAATGTGTGAAGTAAAGTGGAAAATATACCAAATCAATGTGGTGATTTGACTTCCAGGTGGAAAACTGCCAGTTATATTTAATCGGAGGTTTGTGAAAATGGCAAATTTGATTGTGTCTGTGATTATTTTCAGCCATAATTTTGAAGTTCAAAGATATACAGCTAAACAAGGTTGTCCTACCAATCTAATGTTTCTGGTGTGATTATTTTATGTTCTGTACTGCACTGCTTAGTTTGGTATGCTTTGGTATGTCAAAAGGGAGGGTCTTCTCCATTTTCTTCCTCCTTCAGATGCTGAATCTAAAGCGTCTTTGAGCAGGTTTGCTCTTTTAAGATGGAAATCTAAAAGATTCGACTTCTTCTCCACTCTTTACCTACCTGGCACCCACAAACACAACAAGATGCCACCATTTTCTCTTGACTTAAAAATATATCTTGCTTGTTAGCAGTGTTCTGCGAGCTACTGAAAATTAGTAATTCGTTACTTATTAGTTGCTTCTCTCAAAGGCAATTGAATTACTTTACCGATTACTGCATATAGAAGTAATTAGTTAGTAGGAAAAGTAACTTTTGCGTTACATTGAAATGTCTGCTTCAATTCTCTTACTAAAACTACATAAAGTAATTTTTGATTTTATTATTGCCTGTCAAAAACAAACAAAGTCTGCAGTAAACCCTGGAGTGGGTGAGACTTTTGCGATTAGCTTTGTAGCTTGTTGTTTTACTAGGTGCTTCAAAGGAATTCAGCTAGGTGTACTATTCTTTTATTTAATTCTATTCTATTATTTAATTTGAGAAAGTAACTGGTTACATCTCTTGTTACCGCCAAAAGTAGTGTAATTACAGTAACACATTACAACACATTACTTTAATTCCAGCACTGGTTGTTATTTCACCTCTGTGTGCTCCATGCTGTTAAAACTGTATGACACAGTGGTTTTCTACCCAGAAGTTACTGTAAACACACATTGTGATTTGGTCTATACAAAATGCTATATTCCTGTAAAGCGACACATTTGTAAAATTCCCTCATATTTCCTGACTTCCCCAAGGAATTCATAAAATTCCCTCATTCCCTCTGTACAGAATGCTCCTCTGTAAACTCATTATATTCCAGGAATTGATCAGTGGGAACCAGGAGAGAGGAGAGGAGAAAAATGAGACAAAAATGAACACAGAACAGGAAAAAAGACATAAGAGCCAAATCCACCTTGAGTTTGGCCAGAGCCTCAGGGGTCATGAGGTTCATCTTCCTCCACATCTCCTCAGAGTTGCGGTGCTTGGTGGCTTCGATGATGATGTCCTTGTAGCTTTGCAGGGCAGCCTTGACGTCTCTGACCAGCAGAGACTGCAGGGTGAAGGTCAGGTCCAGGCCAATCTCACTCAGCTGCTTACAATGCTCCTTGGCCACTTTGACGCACTCTGCTGCTGTGGACAGGCTCTCCTTGCTGTCAAACACCTAGTGAACAAAACCTTACTTCAGTGAGATAGTCTGGCTGTTTCCTAAAAGGACATGCTTCAGAGATCTTCCAGCCACACAACGCATCCATATACATCCTTTATAACCAGGTAAAGAAACTCATTAAGATAAAAAAAAAAAACTCTTTTTCAAGAGTGACCTGGCCATATCGGAGCTCCTGGTAAAAGCAGCTGAGAATCGCCTTCAAATTTATAGCCTTTAGCTATCCTCAACACAGTGTGGCACACATATGGCTAATTTCTGTGCTGTTTCTGACTGGGAATGGATAATTTTACCACAGATACATCTGATCAGTTTTGTGTTTAGATAATGCCCAGTTTATCGCATAACTGATATTGCAAAAAAAAAAAAAATTATTCATACTGTAATTATTCTGACATGATTGTAGTTTGATTTACCATTTTAGTGGGAGTGATAAATCTCTGTATAATAATTTTCATTTTAAATGGAAGCAACTACAAGGAACTTTCAGTTTTTGTTGATTTTAGCGGCTCCTGTGGACAAAAGCAGATGTGTTTTCCAGGAACGAAAACTGCATTTCCCATGAGAACCATCGCCTTGTGTCGTAGAATGTTGTTGCCTCATCACTGGGTATGGCCATGAGGTAATGAGTAGAGTAGAGTAGAGTAGAACTTTATTGATCCCCCGAATGTTTGTAATGTTTCCATTTGTAGCTGTGTAAGATTAAAAATTGTAATATGGCAATGGTGAAATGAAGTAAACTTTGTTTCAGTACCATTCCTACACCTAGATTACATGTAAGGCTGCATTCACTACCAAATCCTGCAATGTGGCACCTTTCCCCAGGGTTCTGTGGCGGTGGGCGTGTTTATTTGTGCTTTAGAACGTAGCCGCCGTGAATCACCTTAAATAACCTTTTATTCATCTGATTTCCTCACTTTTTATCTCATCTTTTTTAAAATGAGTCAGGAAGTGAGTATAATCTAACTCTTACAGGATAATTCCAGTATATTTAAGTCTGGGCTCTATTTTCCCATCTATTTGGGTCTAAAACTTGGATCTAGGACATAGGAAATAGCACTTGGTCAGTAAGTGTTTTGAATCTCTGTTTCTGGCTTAGATTTGGACTTGGGGCGTTGTCAGGCTTTGTTGTTGCTGAGCACTTCCTGGTTTCACTCTCTGAGTTTTGATAGGTGGGTCAGTTAACGTGTGTCACGTCCTCTATCTGTTGCTTTGTTGTGGAAAGGTCAAGGGGCGGTTTTTTCACTTACTTTCACTAAGCCCTATTTTTGTGACTGCATGGACTGTACGCTCCTGTATGCTCACCACTGAGCATTCTCCAGGAGGTCTGCCTGTACTCACATTTCGTCCCTGAAGAATAGAGACAATCCAATGTGTGCAAATTCATGGAGAGAAATCACCCAGGCAGTGGGAAGAGACATGGAGGCGTGCAAGTAAAAGTATCTGTGCGGCAGATATGTGAAAACCACTCAGACTTCATTTAACACTCAATAGACGGCGCCTGGTGTGGCAGAAGAGCAAGGTCGACGTAACTTGTTAAAAACAGTGCAGTCGGTGATTTGAATACCATGCCCATTGCAAAGATGTTTTGTCATGTTGGTAGTACATCCTCCCTTGCAGGTGATAGTTCTGTCACATGTTGCACTGTGCCCCCATGTGCTTTATCAAATTAAAATGAAGCCACATGTTTGAGCGGCGTCTGCGCTTCTCCATGATGTCGTCACTTGCAGATATGCCCGCCTGCTTCTTCTTCTGGTTATTCTTCGTGACTATTGGAGTGGCGGATTGATACGAACGCCGGCAAATTAGTGTGGGTGAACTTTGTTTAGGAACCGAAAATCAGAATCGAAAATCACATGTCTTAAGGATTCCTTTGGAGTCATAAATTATTGGTGCCCAAGCCAAGAGGAGCTTGGGTACTCCCGCTTTCATACCGGAAGCCCCTCCTACAATACAGTACCACAGTTAATTGAAATCCATCAAGCAGATAAAGCCACAACAACATACATAAATATTCCTGTGCTTGATGTGCACAGGAATATTGTCTACACTGACACAGAAATACTATGTTTACATACATTATCTAGCCTGCAAAAACACATATGCAAAACTAACAATAAGACCGCCCTCTGAATTGCCTACAGATGGCATCTCCCAGGTCCCCCTTTCTACTAAACAGTGTGGACTCTCCCACTTCTTGTTTGCGAGTCTGACCAGGAACTGCAAGGAGACAAGGTGAAGAAACCAACAAACCAACAAACATTTGGTAACCCACAACATCTCAATAAGATTGTGTGTGTTTAATGATTGACTACGTGCCCATATGCTGGTGAATAACATGACATGAATAGTACAACAAATCATCATGCCAATGCTAGCCTTAAGGACAAACAATGAGGCTAAAACACTGGGGTGAGGTGCAACAATGATGCTAGTACAGCACAACACAAGTAACCACAACCATTTAAGCCGGCCCGATGGAATTACAGGTAGAGCTGTGTGTCTCTTGGCTGTGTATAAAAACTGTGTGCAACCTACTTATCACAGGCTTGGGGTATTGCATCCTTTTACTGTAATACAGCCTTTTAAAACCAGGAAAAGACAGCGCTTATGGCATATCATGATATTCCGATATCCAAAATTGCAGACGATATCTAGTCTTAGATCACAATATTGAAACAATATTGATATGTTGCTCAGCCCTACGTGTAAAATATTGCCTACTGGAAGATTCAATACAAAACATCATTACCAGGTTTAAAAACTCCTAGTAGTCTGACTCTTGTAATATCTGTGACCTTCCACCTCTTACCCTGCACCTACCTGCTTGCTGAAGGCATTCACAAACATCTTCATGGCTGATCTGGACCACACCACGAAGGCAGAGTAGCAGCCCGTGTTCCCCGCAAAGTCCATTTCAAACTCTTTGGCTGTCTCCAGTAGGCTGGTGAAGAAGATGTTGCAGAGTTTGTGGATGTAGAGCAGCGTGGCTCCTTCGATGCGGAGCTGCCGGATGGCCGTCTGGACAGCAGCGGCACGGTTCTTCAGGAACAGCTCACAGGCCTTGGTGGACTGGCCTTGAGTACAGCAGAGACAATATGACTTCATTAGTTATGTGTATTATTCATAATGGCATGGAAACATGACAATTTTCCAAAGCCTTACAGATATTCATGTTTTGTTATTAGCCACTTTTTTGATATTTCCACATGTTTACTATTTAGTGTCTCTGTATGATCTACAACTACATTTGCATTTGATGTAGAGCCATCCTTTCAATCATGTACTGTATTTTTAATACGTTGTAGCACTGAAATTGTTGGCTGTGACGGATACCCCCCACTTATTATATTCCTATTTAGTTTCTATTTCTCTTTGATATAGCCTGTTATTTGCTGCTGCAATGACCCATTTTCCTCTGATGGATGATAAAAAATCTGATCTAATCTCATGGAGATGCTGTCTGCGCCAAATTATCATATTCTTGAACTGTCCCAAAATAGTTATGCTAATCTACAATCATCAGCTTTGAAAATCTGCATCCAGCACAACAGATATGGGGAAAAACAGCTCTAAATATTAATCATACTGAATATGTTTGAACTCCTAGAGGCACAGCTGATTACTCTCCCAAGAGAATTAAATTGTTTGCAAGGTCAACATCAAGTAATCACATGTATACAGCTGTTGTAGGTAGTGTAGCCTAGTTTATATCTGTGGAGGAAGTGAATGAGTAATGCTCTTCCCTCCAGTAACAACTACCGTTAAAGGAATAGTCCTTACGTTGTAGGTAGAATACCCTTTTCCTACTTACCCAGAGTGAGACAAGTTGTTTGATACCATTTTCACCTGTGTTATGTTCACTGATTCAGTTCATACAGGTGGCATTTCGTGACTGTAGACTTGAAGTCTACAGGAGTCCTTAGCCCAGCTCTGTCAAAGTAATGGAGCTAGTTCCTACCATCTAACTCACACGTCAAACTCAAGGCCCGCAGGCCACATCCGGCCCGCGATGTAATTATATATGGCCCGTGAGATAATTTCATATGTCTATTATTAATGGCCTGCCGGTAAATACTGCTCCCACCACTCATACTATAAATCCCACAATGCACTGCAACAGCTACCACGCAGGTCAATACCTGTGCACCATGGCCTCCTCCCGCTGCTCCGTTGCTTTAACGACACACTGATCAGCGGATGCACTTAGCACTTTAACAGTGACATTTAAGCTAGCCTCAAAATAAATGTCCAAACGAAAACTGGACTTTGAAAACAGGCAGAGTATGTGTTTGTCAACATCGGAGGTAAACCTGTGCGCCTTGTTTGTGGAGCTAACATGGCCGTAATTAAGGAATATAACAAAACATAACATCACCATTTTTTATTTTAAAGATTTGCAAATTTTCACCACCTTGTTCACATTTGAAATATTCTCATTTTGCTTGATGTTATTATTGAAGAAAAAATTATTTACATTTTTTTTTATTTAGGAAAAAGTTGTTGCAGTCTGGCTGTTCAAATTCATATTTCTGATTAAAACATTGTCAGTTTTAGACTGTTCAATAAATGTTAATCCTGTTTGGCCCACAATTTAGAATGTGTTTTAAATTTTGGCCCCTTCTGTGATTGAGTTTGACACCCCTGATCTAACTGATCCTAAAATGACTCTCCTTTAAATAAATAAACAAATAAATAAATAAAATTCTAAGACATGTATTTCAAATACACGGTACACTGTGTAAATTAAGCAACTTTGGAGTTGCTGTAAGGTTTATTTTTTCACTTTGACAGAGCTAGGCTAATGACTCCTGTAAACTTCAAGTCTATATGCTAAGCTAACACAAAATGCTAACCACAGCAACAGGACCAGGGGACATACAAAGGTGAAAATGGTATCAAACATCTTTTCTTACTTTGGACAAGTTAGAAAAAGGGTATTTTTTTCCAAAACATTGCAGTGTTCCCTTAAGGTGCCTTTAAGCAAGGCACAGAACACTCAACTGCTGCAGTTGCGGACTGTGATTCCACTGGGCAGCTCCCAGTGTGAATGATTGTAAGTAAGTGTGAATGTGCAGCAGAGTGTTGCTGGATACGTGAGAGTGTGCCCAGTCCAGTTGTTGTGTGTAAACAAAGGTTAAAAGATGTGAGATGTTAATGGTGTTGAAGGGTCCAGCACCTAGTCTGATGAGCTGAGACACGGCCCGCCGGGTGGCTCTGGGTCCTCCTCGAAGCGACCGGTCGGGGGATAGCTCAAAAACCAGCACCTCTGTCAGCTGGCGCACACGTTCATCCACCCTGGACCGTAGCTCTTTAACCGTTGGGGTGACCGGTTGCTCCTTCAGGTACTCGTTGAGCTTGTCCAGCAGGTCCACAGCACCTTCAAAGTCCCGCTGGGCAATGCAGACGTCCAGATCCTCCGGAAGCTCCTGAATCCACTCCAGGCTGAGGTCCACGCTCTCTTCAGTGTCAGCAGGCTCATCATCATCCTCATCAAAAGGGTTGGTGGACACCTCGGGCCTGGCCGGCGAGTTGGGGACCTCCTCTTCTTTCTTGTGCCTGTCCTTTGTCACTTTGTTTTTCTTGGTTTCGTCCAGGATCTCCAGCCACTCCTTTTTCACCTTGCTGTTCTCCGCCTGGAAGATGCGGCTGTCCGGGAACATGAGGATCTTGAACATGTCCTTCATGGGTGGGTTGTCCTTAACATTGACCACAGCAAAGCTCTCTAAATCATACAAGGCGTTGTATTTGTACTTCACTGCACCCCTGCGGTTGGGTAGCCAGGTAGCAATGAGCAGGCAGTCATTCATCAGGAATGCATGGACTTTCTGGACGGGGGCCATGTTGTCCACATCATATTCAGCCAGGTCCCCGTTGTAGACCAGGTGCCTGCCCGGAGTGTCCATAATGTTCTTAACCCCCTCGACCTTCTCCAGCAGTGACGTCAGCGTCCTCTGCTTCAGCTCCTCCGTCTCTTTGGGGAAAGCTGCCAGCATCTCTTTGGACGTTTCCTCCTTGTCTGCTGACAGCAGGGCCTGTGTAATGCTCTCCATGATGCTCTTCTGCTCTGTCAGGATATGGCTGAGCTGATACATTTCGCTCTCCAAATAGGAAATCTCTTTGGCCGTTTCGATGAACTGTCTGTAGTTCTTGTAGACATTCTTCTTCAGGTTTTGTGCCGTTTCATCGGCCAAAGTTTGAATTTTCTGTCGATGCTCCTGTAGATCTCGGTCGCCATCGGACTGCTGCGACAGCTGCTTGACATAATTTTGCGGGTCGAAATTAGCCGATTCTAGCTGCTTCCGGAGTCGACTTCCCGTGTCCGTCATCTTCCACCGTGTGTCTTTCACCTGTTTAGACAAAACGCTGACAAACTAAGCACAATTAATGAAATAGATATATGGGAAGGAGTTCCTGTCCGGTTGCAAGCCAAACAGGAAGACGGAAACTGGTTAACACCCTAAACGTAACGTGATCCAGAAAAAGGGTGGCCAGCAAACAGTGTGCCTAGTTGAATAGTAATGCAATTTCGTTGCTCGTTAAAAAGATAAACATAAGTTTTACACAGTATGTCTGCAGTTACACTCAAGGCGGATTTATCCACCGATAAATGAAAGCTTGCTCATTTCTATTACTGTTAAAGGAAACAGAAAACCCCGGATACGACTTTGGTTGGCCAAGTCCCTGCTGTGGCGAACCAAACGGAAACGTAAGCAGCATTCAAAGCCAATAGACGTTCAACCTATGCGTTCAACGGATTTAGTCACATTGATTCTAGAAACTAAGAACTTTGGTGTCAAAATAAAAGCAAACCTATGCTGTGAAATAGGCATTTAAGAAGCAACATTTCTGTTTTATTAACTACAGATTTCTCGGTGATATACTGCATTTTTATGTTTTTTATTTCGTGTATTGTATTACTGAACGTTGCAACGTGTTCGTAAATTAAAACATTATTTTGAAAAATATGGAAAGTTCTACAGTTAGCGCTAGCTTTAGGCTGTCAGTGAACTGAGGGAAGTTATGTGGACGTTTGGCATATACTGCTCGACAAACTAAATTATTTATACAGACAGTCGATTCGCGGTAATGCCCTATATGAGCTAACTATGTTTGATAGTTAACCTGTTAGTTATCATTCCGTTAGCTAATAGCTAACGTTACATCAGCCAAGTGTCTTCCCGCTCTGCTGATATGGATGAGGATTTTCAGCTCGCCATCCAGCTGCAGCAGCAGTTTGATGAGGAATACGAGGCGTCTTTGTTACCATCAGACAACCTTGATGATGGAGGCTTCGGACAAAGCAGTAAGAAACGGAAGGTGGAGGTAGGAGGAGGTGGCAGCGACGTTGTTCCTTACTCACGGTCGGCAGCCCAGTCTGACAGGCCTCTGACTATAGTGGATGAGTCGTGGGAGATGCTGGACCCGAGTCCCGATGTCAGAGCCATGTTCTTGGAGTTCAACGACATGTTCTTCTGGGGGAAACTCAGCGGGGTCGAGGTTAAATGGAGTCCCAGAATGACGCTGTTAGTAACCTGTCACTAGGTTTTTTGGTTTTTTGTTTTTCCGTAACGTGTCACTTAACTACTGATGTGGACGCAGGCTGGTTAATGCACGGTTTGATTTTCATTATGCATTAAACAACAAAACAAACACAATTATATATTTATTTATTCATGTAGTTTAGATTTACGGCTAAAATACACATTAACAAACATTTCTGTCAACGTGCCAGCTTTGCCATCTTGGCTCATTATCAGCTGCACTCCCTGATTATTATAAGTTTCTGTACGTTGTATGTTTTAGTTGGAACCCAACGTCACAGAGTATATCAAGGCTAATAAAGCACGTTTCCCCGTAGTATAGATAGATCCCCTTACCTCTCTCTTATATGGAGAAAATATCTCGCCAAACGCCATTCAAAAATCTAACAGTTTTATATTGCTCTAGTTATCAGCAAACGCACATACCAGGTAGAACATGATGGACGACCCATCACAAATCAGGAGGCACACTTAACTTACATTCGGTATACATGCCTCTTGAAATTAATGATTCATAAAAGGCCTCGAGTTTAACAGTTGTCAAATCTCCTAAATTGGGAGTTTTTTTTTTTAATGAAGTTTGGCATGACCACGCAAGGGAGACGAGCTTTATTGGTGTTAAACTACCTACCAAATTACAGTTGCTGCTTACAGATGGTGCTTTGTTTGGTTCTCTGTGTGATGTAGGCAAGGAAAGGTATGTTTGTCCAATCTCTAATATGTCCCATTCTCCACGTGTCATTTCTCATTAGATGCGCTGGTGTGTGTTCTTATGAGGGCAGAGGTGGATTGTGTTCAATCAGACTCAGTGAGCCACTACTAAAGCTGAGACCCAGGAGAGACTTGGTCCAGGTGAGCTCGGTGTGGTTATTAGTGGTACATCAATCTCACTTACCTAATACTGGGTAGTTTATTAAGTAGATCAGCCAGTCTGATCCAAGTATTACTGGATATTACAGTGAGTAATTTATGCCACCTTGTATTGGTGTGTCATTAAAGGGTTACAGGAATAAGTGCATCAGTTGTGTTCATTTGTTTATTTGATCAAAATATAAATGATGAGGAATATGTTAACAGATAAAATAAGCTTATTTGGAGTAGCCAAACAGATTAAAAACAATGTGGAAGAATTTAGCATTTAGCCAGCATAACCAAGGGTCGTCTACTACACTATTGCTGTATTGCTATAAAGTTTACTAGTAACAGCATTTTTGCATGTCAGGAGACATTTCTGTACACCTTAGTAAGTATTGCATCTGGTTAAAAGTTGAATATTGCATGTGATATTGCCATACCATTCCATCCCATGTAAGTATAAATATCTAGACAGCCACATTTGCCTTGTATAAGCACTTATGAACTGGACTGACACTAATCCTAACTTGACAAAGAGTGCTAGTGTACCTTCTTGTAATTATTATTTAATTGCAGCATTATTAATGTGTGGAGAAAGAGGGACAAACACATCATGTTTTAGTGATTAATAATTAATAATTTGGAACAGTGGTGTAGAAACTATGCTCAGTGGTTATCAGTAGAAGACTGTGAGCCTCCAAACACTGACTGTGAATGTGTATCACTTTGTGAGTGTAGAGCTGGAACAAGTGCGCTCAGTCAAACTTTCATGGATAAACAGAGTTAAAAAATCTCACATTAATTCTGATGGATTATCTTGTGTTCTGAATGTTGTTGATAGTATCATGTTGACCTCTAACCTGTCTAAACCCCTCTCACCAGACTCTCCTCCATGAAATGATCCACGCTCTGCTGTTTGTGACCCAGAACAACCGCGACCGAGATGGACATGGACCCGAGTTCTGTAAACACATGAAGAGGATCAACGAGGCCACAGGGGCCAATATTACTGTAGGTGTATCTTCTGTTGCAAATGTTAGGCATTTACAATAGGTGTGGCTTTGTTAAACATAGGACAGAGAGATGGAAGTATCAGTCTAATTCTAACATCAGTTATGCTCTGCAGGGATCTAAAACTCCTAAGCCCAAATTATGTCTCTCTCTATCATGTACTTTGGTCAGGTCTACCACACATTCCATGATGAGGTTGACATATACCGGCAGCACTGGTGGCGATGTGATGGGCCTTGCCAGAACCGCAGGCCCTACTTTGGCTATGTGAAAAGAGCCATGAACCGGGCTCCCTCAGCCCGAGACCCCTGGTGGGGTGAGCACCAGAGGACTTGTGGTGGGACGTACACCAAGATCAAGGAGCCCAAAGATTATGGTAAAAAAGGCAAGATGGACGTTAGCAAGGATAAGAAGAACCAGGAGAAGGCTTTAGGGAATGGAAAGCCTTCCAGTACAACAAGAGGTGATGAGCCCATCCTTCTGGATTCACAAACACATTGATAATAATACGGTTTGGCTGATATGGTCTTTGAAGGGTAATGCTGATATTTTACAATGCTACTCACTGAATGTTGTGTTTTATAAATTGTAATGTGTGCCTGTTTTCCCTCAGGTTCTGGGTTACAGGACATCAGGAACATTATCCCATTTAGTGGGAAAGGCTTCTTGCTTGGAGGGAAGTCTCAGTCCACATTGTCCTCATCTGAAGATGTGGAGAGGCCTGTTGTGAAATCATCCTCCTCTTGCCCCACCTCGTCTCCGAAGAAACACATCCTTTCTTCTGTATCCTCAACTAAAACCCCCCTTTCCCCTTTCCATTTTGACCCTGATAACCTAGCTAAAGGGATGTCCAGCACTTTGCCCTCCATCAGACCTGAGGTTTCCAGAGGACAGAAGCCACCCATCAAAAGATCTGTCAGTAATACTAGAGTTTTTGTCAACATCAACGGCTCACCAGTAAGAATCTCAAAAGCCCAGGCCAGCAGTGACAGCCAGGGGACCATCCAGCTGTACAGAGGTGGAGCAGAAATCCCAAAGACCAAACAGAGGTCTGTTCAAGAGCTCTTCAACAGCCGAGGCTTTAAGACAGTTGAGAGTCCATCTACAATCTCAAATTCCGCAGCAGAGACTAAAAGAGAAGTGTCTTCGTCATTAGAGAGTAGCAAAAACAGTTTGTCTGCCACCTCCCCATTCTCCCAGCAAGAGAGTAACCATTCTTTTCCTTCCACATCCAAGCCTAGTCCCACCAGAGCTGACCACTCTAAATATCCATCTGTGGTTCAAACAGGAGGCAAACCCAGCCCCACTAAACCTATACAGTCCAAGTATTTCAGTGATTTTAGCTGTGAAAATGTGTCAGGAGCTGTCCGTGAGGGTCCGGTGTCGAAGAAGAGGCAGTGGGACAGCCACAGCAGCTCCGCTCACATCTTTGACTACTTCCAGAGGACTCTAGGCCCTAAGTCCACAGCGGCCAAGGCTTCAGTGTGGACAAAATCACCAGCAGTCCATGATAGTCGTGTCACCTCCTCCTCCTCAGTCCCTTCCTCTGCTTCCTCCTCCTCTTTCCTGCTGATGGTCAGCTGTCCTGCGTGCCAAACAGAGGTCCAGGCCTCGAAGATCAATGAGCATCTTGATTCCTGCCTCACCTGATGAGCAGATTGCGAGGACAATGTCCACCAGAGAAGTTTCTATAAAAATTATTTCCAAAGAACAAAGAGAGGTTCTACAGAGTGTTGAGTATTGATATGTTTTCATCAAGCATTGCTGCTAAATCTCAGTAGTCACTCAGGGAAATGTACCCCTGCTGCTAGATAGTTAGGATATTTGCTAAATAATACATCACTTAAAGGAGTATTCCAACATTTTGAGCAAAATAGTGAGACAAGTTAGACAGGATGTTCGATACCATTTTCACTTCTGACCATCCACTGATTCGGTTCTGAGGGGCATTTCATTAGCCTACCTCTGTCAAAATGAAAAAAATAAACCTTACAACAACTCTGAAGCTGTCTTATTAACATAGTGTATCACATGTATTTTAAATACACAAACTGGATACCATTTTTTTTAAAAATGAGAGTTGTTTTAGGAGAGGTGAAATGGTAGGAACAATACATAGTAGAAGCTATAACTGCTGAACATGTGTTAAGTGGTTATAGTTACTACCATCTAACTTCTCCTGAAATGGCTCATTTTAAAAAAAAAAAAAAATCCACAGCTTGTTTTTCAAATATACATGATACATTGTGTAAGTAGGACATCTTCGGATTTGCTGTAATATTTATATTTTCACTTTGACAGAGCTAGGCTAATGACTCCGGTGGACAAGTCTTCATGCTGAGCTAACACAAAATGCTACCCATAGGAACCAAACCAATGGATGTACAGAGGTGAAGAATGGTATTGAACATTTTGTGTCAGTCTGCATAAGTTTGGAAACGGGTATTTTGCCAAAAAACTGGGGTATTCTTTTAACTATGATTGATTTGATAATAAAGGGTTGGGTGGCAGTTGTCATTTGTTTTATCACCCATTTGGTTTCTACCTATGTTGTTGTTTGAGTGCCAGTGTTACTGTAATTAATGTTAATCATCCTCCTTACCTGTGCTTTTCTGGCAGTTTGTGCCTTAGCAAGCCAAGAAATGGCAGGGAAGATAATGCACACTAACTAAATGTGTATTTTCAGTAAACATGTTTAACCAGCCTCCTGTACTAGGCTCTAACTAAATGCCAGTTGTTTCTGTCTGGCCATTTACAACCTGGAGCCTGTAGATTCTTACCAAAATCAAGCCACTTGCTTCATTACTCATTACTTTATGACTATGGACAGTATGGTGGAAAATAGGGTCCAGTTTGAAAATAGCTAGAATTACAGCTGAAATCCTGTACCTTTTATAGTCTGTGCATTGAAAGGTTCTTTTGGTCAGGCTCAGGGATGGATAGATGACTGCTTCCTGTTGTTTGACATTCAGAGTGCCAGGCATCGCAGGTATCCTACACCACAGCCACCATAGATCTGCAGCCTTCAGCCTGACATCTGTGCTTAGTGTTGGTATCAGATTTCACTCTCACCCAATTTGTTTCTTCAGTGCCTTAAAATTCACACTGCATGCATCTCCAGGGTCTAGCATTACAAGGTTGTCTGAATGTGACTTGGCTCATCAGTGGCATTTTAATGCCTTGTGTAATGTTATATATGTTAATAGTACCACTGGTCAGATCTACAACAGGCAGAAAGTGAAGTGTTAAGATATGTTTAGATGGCAAAAAGGTAATTTTAATTTTATTTTACTAATATGAGATATGAGAGAACTGCATTCTCATGTTCTACTTTCATGTGTTGTGTTTGTTCTACAACCAATGCTCAGTTTTATAAATAAAATGTTTTTACCTTCCTTCTGTTTGCCTAGTTGTTTTGTTTGTGTTTTTTTCCCTCTTTGTTTTGATCAGATTTTCCTATCGTACATGCTTTCTGTTCTTTTTTGGTATTATGTTCTGCTGCGATTATTTTGCACACCCTCATAATAATCCATGCGTTGCAATTCTAATGTGGAAATTGTTGTTTGTGTTATGTTCAAATACCCACCAGCCCTGCATATTCTATATAATTTATACTCTGTTTTGCTTTGTTGAGGTAAAGTTTGTTTTATCCAGTTATATAGTGACCCGGTTTCCCCACAGGAAACATTGTTACAGCCTGTCTTCTCTCAGTTCACTTTAGTATTATTTGTATCAATAAATAAAAAGTCTAAAATCCCACATTCTGAATTTTAGACCTTAAAATGTCTCAAAAAGTCTTAAATACAATTTCGATAGGTCTTAAAAATTGATTGGATTTTGAAGTTAAAGTTACTTTTGCATTAACTTCAGCATTGCTTTTAAATGCAGGGATGCAAACTCCTCACCTTTCGGCGAAATTCGCCCTTTTGAGATAAAAAAAAAAATGGGTCACTTAGGAGATTCAGGTAGATCTGAGGAGATTTTTTTTTAGATGGGATGGGGGTCTGTCAGGTTGATTTGGTTAGATGCTGAATTTGTTGATTTATAAGTAACACAAATCCTTGGTTTGAAGCACAGAATTCCAATTATGTGGAAAACACTTAAATGCACAAAAAGTCATATTTACGTCTGCCAGTTAGAACGAAGGAGCTTACAAAAGGTACTTGAAGGCAACAGTACAGCCTATGTGAAGGAGAGTGGGTGGTCTGCTATATCATGTTTCTGTATTCTGTATGGTAAAACTCTTGTATTGCCTTTGTGTGTCAGGAATTTTTATGGAGAAGATTTAGGTGTTTTCATTGTTCTGAGCTTGTGCTGTGCTGAACTCTGGCATCAGAGATTAGATGAGTTTGGTGGGTTCGGCTGCTTGGGTAAGTTAATGTCAGGACGCGGACGACTTACTAACTGTTTGCCTAGTAACGTTAAGCTAGCTTTCGTTAGCTTAGTAAGTGTATATCTCATTGTTGCTTCAAGTGCTGTGATATCAATTTATGACCGGTATTAAACAGTCGTAACAGTACAACTGGGCAATGTCACGTCCTGTGGCGTCAAATGCTGTCAGTTAGCACATTAGCTAACATTAATTAATGAATGAATTGACTGAGCGTCCGCGGACTAATTACGTTAGCCAACTTGGCAGCAAATCTACCCATTCTCACGGATCCTGTTAAATACACTTGGAAATTAAATCCTAACGCGAGATTAAACCATGATATCGGTTGTCCTGCAGCTCTTAATTTTTGTCTGTGCAGCTGTTGTTCTGGTTCAGGTGCTGTGGCTTTCCTAATAGCTTTTATAGTCTCTCACTAAACACTGGCAGGTAATGTTAATGCAGTATGTTGATTCACTCAGCCTCCCTGTCAACAGAGCCTCTGGTCTCCTGCCCTGTAGTATGCCCAGCTCAGTGTCTCAGCCAGTAGTAAAAAAACTTTAACTTACATCCTTGTAGTCTTATCAGTGTTTGTTGTAGCCATTTTCAGGCATTGGGCTGTGGATGATGGTCTGATTGAACATATAACGTTACAGGTCAGCCACATGTTAATCTCTCCATTCCATAGGGCATGGCTAATAATTGCCCCTACTGGTACAACAGGTTGTCTGATTGCATATACTTTTTTATCTTGATATTGTCTTCTTGTTTTTGTCTCATTGTTGTATTCAGCTCCTGCATCTATTGATTCCTTTTGTGTGTTTTATGTGGGGTTGTTTTACCGCAGAATGGTGGTTATAATTAGTTTAGTCAGGCAGATGCAAATATACTTAGAAGTAACTACAAAATAAGCATGTAAAGCGAATCTCTTTCAAAATTTTCCCCTGGGGGAGCATGCTCCCAGACCCCCCTAGTTGTGCAGTGTTCTCACCTTTTTTAACCCCTTACCTGTTTGCATCCGTGTAAATGTGTTTTTAGGGGAAAAAAATTTTTTGATCACACTGTAGGAAAACTACACGAAACCAACACAGAACCAATAACCACTAATGAAAACTGTGCAGCCCGGTCAGAATTTATGTGAGAACACCCAGCGCAGCCCAACTCCTACAGTGCTGAGTAAGCAGCCTCTGCACAGGTATCTTTCATACATTTTTGTCAGTATGGACCTGTCAGCATGGACATGTCTCTTGAGGACCTCTCCTACAAGTGCCTCATATGTGAAGTTGTCAATATGCATCAATAGTATGGCCAGAAGGAAAATAATTTTAAAATATACTGAGAGTATGACAGGAAAGTCAAGGACACCAAAGGAGAAACAACTAATTTAAAAAGTGTGTATAAGTATGTGTTCAGTTTTGAAATTGAGAATTCATTAGTGTTTGATATGTTTTTGGCGAGAGATGAAGAAACTCTATCACTCTGTGCAGTGTTTGAATTCCAGAAGAGGCATGAATAAAAGTTTAGCCAAGTCATTGTGATACAAAGGAAGATGACGATGAGAATATAATAAAAATTTTAGTTACTGTGGAAAAAAAATATGAAAGGTCTTGTACAGAAGAATATTGTGAGAGAATCTTTTCAAATTACAATTCTGATTTTTTTGTTCTAAATATGGTCAGAAGATTAAGGTCATGGAGGAGCATTGTTGATGGTTCCTCACTGTGGAAGCATGCCAGTGCAACTAACTTGTAATTAAAAAGCCATTCAAGTCTCCATCACTTAACCAAAATAGATCTGGATTTTGACACTTGCTAAACAGTTTCACATGTAAATTATGATATGGTAGTAAAACACACAGTGAAACTTATCCTCGATCACATTTAAATCACAGTCACAAAAGCATTCTTACTCTGCTATCCCACAATAGTGACCAGTCTCAAGGTGCAGAGGCAAGATGCCAAACCAAAGTTGTGCACACAATGATCTCTGTCTTTTAGATAATGGAGCACAAACATATTTTTCACGTTTTATCAAATTAAATGTTCTAAGTTTTGGTTTAGATAATACACTGTGTGCCCATTTCTTTTCATGTGTAAAAGTCATTAGGGTTAGCAGGCCCATATCCCTCCATCTCACTATATCTCCCTAGGTCAACACACCCTCCTCATGTGTCATGATGTCCTTTCCTCCGATCTACCATGAGTCCTGTTGTCTATAAGCTGAAACAATAAAAATATTATTTAGAAATACACAAAAAATCAAACAATGTCTATTCTACTGGGTTAGGGTTAAGAATAAGGGTGGGGAAAAAAGGGGGGTTAAGGTTAGGGTTAAAGGTTAAGGTTAGGGTTTAGGATTAAGGTTAGGATATACAGGTATGTACATACATCTACCCAAATAAATCCTACATAAGAGAAAAAGAGGGGATATGTATTACACTGGAACCAATAGGTCCAGAGGAGAGACCGTATCACTGTCATCTTGTACTATAACAGTTTTGGACCTGACTAATCTAGAATCACAATCAGAGCAAGTAAGTGCTATAAAGTGGAGGACTAAGCCTCCTAAGTGCTATCACACAAATTCCACACAGTGTAAAAACACACATAATATATAGGAAAAAACAAATCGTCCCTACAATGGGAGAAGCCCCATATAGGGATCAATTGCTAGGCCAGAGTGTCTGAGTCAGGATTTGGTTTGAAATGTTTTCTTTTTGTTTGTTTGTTTTTTTTCATCAATATCTTTATTGAAATTTCCTAATGTAGAAAACAATGCAAAATTAAAGATTAACAAAGTGATATAAATGAAACAATATGTTAACACAAGTCCTTGTAGGACGGGGACAATCAATGAAACAAAAATGTTAAAACCCTACGTTAGGTTTTCCCCTTTACACACATATGATCAGTGCAGACAAAAATGGAACTAAAAACAGAAAGAACATGGCGGTTAACAGAATGTTTTCGTAAAGCTATGAGATCATGAGACCATACAACTTTCTGTCGTACCATCCAGTGACTTAAATAGGCTGAACAGAGTTTAGCAGAGGGTGCAATTATCAACAGATGAGATAGATCATTGTTTTTAGTATAATGGATAAATGTTTG
>OMLF01012844.1:6900-20101 GCA_900302615.1 Holocentrus rufus | reverse complement strand
CTAAGGCTGGTGACATCACCTGCCACCACAGACCAGGCACCCCTCTTCAGGGTCACTCACTTTTTCTCCATTCAAACATTCAGACATTTTTGCAAATACTACTTTAACAAGGTATGGAATTAACACTAGGGCAGCACGCAACTTAACTTTGGTACGTAGTGTCAGAGATGAAAGTGTTAGAGGTGTCCTCTAGACTCAGCTGCAGGGAGGTTGGGGGGAGCAGCGGGACAGTTCTGCATACAATACGTCCTCCTGTCACCTCCACGTTGTCCACACATCCTCCATCCTTCTCTTCCCCGCTACATGCTCAGTTTAAACAGTTACAGCAGCCTGCAGCGGCCACTGGCCTGACAAGATAGAGATGCAATAGGCTGTTGTGTCTGAGACCACAGAATAATAAACTGCCACCCTGTCACTGGGTCCCGTCTCTTTTTTGGCTTTCTCTCTATCCCCCCTTCTAGTGTATGATAAACACCCCGTGGCTCAATTCATCATCACTTTTCTCTGAGAGCCTTTTTCTTCCCTCTTCCTTTATTCTTTCTCTCTCAGCCTCTGGTCTGTAATATCTGGCTCCAGTATTCTGTGCTCGCTTTTTGCATGTCTGCACCGTTTTAGAATTCAAAGAGTGTCTGATCGGGCCATGGGTGCTTCTCTGCAGAGCAAGTGGAAGGTCCCCTGGGAGGCTTGTCAAAACACACACTTTTATTGCTCCTTGTCATAGTAGTTTCCTTGGTAGCAGTTGCCACCGACTTCTCCACCAGCAGAGGAGCAGCTGGCTCCAAATGTCAATATGAACATCATTTACTCACAGAATTTGTATAAAAAAGGAAGGGCCAGAATTAACCACATTCCACACAACATCAGTGTATACAGAGATACAGGTACCATACTGATCAAATTTCTATATTGATGTGGATTGGGCAAAATGGACAATGAATTAATGTATACTGTTAGACGGTCTGACTGGATAATTTGTAGTCCAAATGACTACAATGATTAATTATTTGTTTAATTATAATTTACACTGCATTGATTATTCAAATGTTCCTTGCACACTGGAGAGTTGCAGGCTTATTTTTCAGATGACTTACAGAGATCATCCAGCAACTATGAGTGATAACTGTATTGTGCACAGGTTGCCAGGTCGACCACCATGTTAATTAATGGGAGGTGCAGGATTCGGTGTTGGTGGAAGACGTAAGAGATGGACGTTTCTTTGCCAAAGGCTGCGACAAGACCCATCATGACTCATTTGGCCTCTCAATTTCTACATTGCCACACAAACAAGGCAGACAAATAAAAACCAATTTGTGAGGAGATGATTGTCATTTTCCATTTTGCATTTGATTACAAGTCCATACCGGTAGCCGACTTCCAACTTGGCTTCCTTTAATTATCTCCTGGCCAACTTGCCAGCTCATTATAACCAGACTCCAATGGAGCATTATCCCAAGACAATACCCCAGGCGGCAAAGATTTTTACCGATATGGGTTTTTGAGGGCCAGTATAACAGTATTTCTGGTGCGAGTCTACCAGGAATGTATTTTCCTTTTGACCATTTTTAGGCCAAGACCATTACAAAAATTATAGGTTTTCAGTGTTTTCCCTCATAATTGTAGTGAAAAAGCCTCTGAATCTGCATTTAGACCATTAAACGCAGAATTTTGTGGAAACCCATGATAATAAAATCCATGACAATAGATCGGTTAGCTGTTTTCTTTACAGCTTCTGTAGGTAACTTTGTTGAATGGGCAGAATTCTGTTAAAAATTTGAACTCAAACAGCTTTCCCACCCCTCCCACCTGAAATTCAGTCGCTCTTTCAAGTCCCTCCCACCCACATGCACGTGTGTGTGGCTCCGATGATGATTCAGTGGGGAAACAGGAATTAGTGAGCTGGCTCGCTTTTCTGCTTAGCTACAGTACAGTAGGCAAAGCTGTGTTTGTTTGGGGAGGGGAAGTAAGCATGCACAGCTGTATTGCACGAGACATGATTGGCACAGAGGTAGCAACGCCTCCTTGATGTGATTGGTTGTTTGATTTGCACCCAACAGATTTTCAGCAAATGAGATTGCAGCCCCAGGAGCAGCCTGGGAGAGCGGATTTTTTCTCAGTGCATTGAGTTTGGCTCACACCCTCTGTTTAAAATGATGATTTGACAGTATTGTGAAGGAAAAAGTTACCTACAGAGTCTGTAAGGAAAAAGTCACACTCACTTCTTTTTACTTAACTTCTTTGGTGAACCCACTTGCCTTCACCTGTTTTGTTTACTTCAGTTGGAGATTTCTTTCCTTTGCCAGAATGGCTGTTGACAGCCTCCAAAGAAGCGCCATGACCTTGTTGCTGTCAATCAAAGGTGGACATAAAAATATAGCAGGCCAAGTGTTTGTGAACATTCATAATACATGTCTTGCAGTAGCATCCTGCTCTATTGAGGCGACTGTCAATGCAGAAATGTCTATTTCTTCCTTTTCAGTGATGGATTTCTCTGAATATCAGTACAAAATGGTGAGTCAAGAATGACGTTCTTTGTATGAAGCTGTAGAATAAAATCCTTCTACAGCACACAAGAATAATGTCTCTGGTTAGACATCTAGTAACATCAAATTGAGGGGAAGCTGTGGTGTAAAGGTTAGAGAGAAGTTCAGGCTTGTGGCCTGAACATCGTTGGTTTGGAAAAATGTGGGTACCTCCCTCAATACCCATGGCTGAAGTGCCCTTGAGCAAAGCACTTAACCCCCAATTGCTCCAGTAAAAGTGGTTGTACTGCAGCTCCCAGGTGTGAATGTAACTGTTTGACTGTGAGGCAGGGCTTTGCTGAAAAAAAGAGCAAAACTGTATAAATATAGATTTTGCATCAAGATAATGTCACTTGATTCAAGAGGGTTATTTCAACAAGTCGATTTGCATCGGAAACTAATGAAACCACCTCTTCCCTGTGGTGTCAAAGCAGATTTTTATCACTGGTTTTAAGGAAACTTAACATTTGAAGAAAAGGAAGATAAGTGTCGCTGATGCTAACAAACATATGACCAGTATTGCCGCTGAAGTGCGCATGCTGGTGCTGGTGAGGGGAGATAAGGATGGTGTGACCCCGGGAACTCTGCAACTCAGTGAGATTGGAAATCCATTAAAACTGCTGTTGACAAAAGAAATTCAAATGTGAATCATGGCTGAGACCGACAATTAATCAGACTAATCAGACAGATGATAATCAAGGGTTACACAAAGAGCCACTCATTTTCCCTTATCTCTCGCTCTTCCTCACTCTTCCTCCTACAACACTGCAAAAATGTCCATCATAGCCAATCATGTAATCTAATACTGAGGCTTATAATCTTACAGAATAATATTAACCCCTTAAACTCTGATTTTCCCTTAAGCAGCTTCAAAATTGTATTTTATTTTCATTACTACATGAAAATGCAAATCTCATTTGCTTCAATGAATGTACATATTCATTGACATTCATTGAAGCTACATCACAGTTCAAAGACAAGATGCCATTGTTTTATGGCTGCAGCATTATATCAAATAGAAAACATCTACATGTCTTGTGCATCACTTTGGAAACATTCCCCTGGAATTCAGCAGGACATAATTGAAATTTTTAGAAACGAGAATTTAAAATATAGTTCTGTGGGTGTGAACAAAGCAAACTGTGCAAAACTGACAAATCCACCAATGCAACCGGCAAGGTTGAGTTTCTTCCTTAATTCCCTCCTTAATTTTCTCGAATCGAAATTCATTTTTGTGACACCAGCAGAGTGTTCCTTTTGTCACACTGGCAGATACTTGCAGGAAATAAAGATTTTAAGACTGACTGTGGCACTAAACGACTTATTGAAATGGACATTTTTTTCCAGTGAACGACTTTCAGGAATTTTTTCTCATACACTGACATTTCTAGTGAGACCACACAATCACAGATGGGCAACAGAATCACATATTATTCAGTATTTCAATTTGTGTAAATGCATGGCTCTAACCCGACGTCATCCTGCAACCCGCTGCCTCCCCAGAGCTCTTGCTGGAAATGAGAATGTGTTTTTCAGCCTGCCAAAACCGATAGAACTGAATGAATTTGGATTAATTGAAATGCCTTTTGTCTGGCTGCCTGTGTATTTATGCCATCCCATCAACCATGCACCACCTACTGTTTTGCCTCATCGCACACCTATAATTTAATCAGAAAAACGAGGCCTGTTGAGGCTTTTGTTCTTTGTGCAAGATCAGCAAGATCAAATCTTGAGGAACGGAGTCCGAATCAGTCATAAGGGAGGGGTTTCTATCTTTCGTTCCTTATCATAATCAGAAGAATGAAATTGATCTTGCATTGCAGAGAAGTGAAAAGTCCTTTCCAGATTGTCAATTTTAATTACACCCAAATGAGATGTTAACAGTGCTAATAAATCATATTCGCCTTTATTGATTACCCGCTAAACACCTGGAAGATGCCATGTAAGCCAGTGGGAAATTGAGTCTAATATAGTCGCTCCTCCTCTCTTCTCCCAAGAAATCTGTCCAAATGAGTCAAGAAACAGTATTTCAAAAGGGTCTCACTGGGTGCTTATAAGCAATTTATTTAGGCAATCAAGCTGTTTTTCGGTGCTGAGTGCAATTTTGTGTGGAACTTTTCCCACCCTAAAGTCTCATTTTTATCATTTCACAACAAATGAATTAGGGTTGCTGCAATCTATTCCTCAGTCCCTGTGTCCATTAAGGAAAAATAAGTTTGAAATGTGCAGCAAAGACTTAAATACTCAAATAAACAGAGCCTCTTCTGCAAATAGCAAGTATTAACTGTACACCCACATCATCTAATTGTGTGTATGTGATTGTTATTGATGCACAAAAGAACACATTTATCAGCATTTACTCTCACATGAACACTCACGGACCAAACAAGCAATATAATGTTCTGTAATTCCAACAAAGAGCTCTCTCATCTCTGGTGTCATCCTTCCTTAGAAAGAGACACTTCATAATAGACATCTCAGCACCGATCAGTTCAATAATGCCAGTGCGTTTTTATCTGCTGTGGAAGACCAAAGCAATCTACTTGCCGCAGTGTGAGCCTTTCACTGCTGGCCTGTTGAAATCAATGTGTCTGCACAAAGCAACATTTTTCAGAAAAATATACCCTTACACAGTTAAAAGGTACCAAAGGATGTAAACTTCACTCAGCACTTGTACATGACTATTTGGAATGGTCAATTCAAATTAAATGAATGCACTGTGTTTTTGCAAGCTTGGATAATACTATTAAAAATATATATATTTTCCCACTCATCCCTTCTACAGTCTATCTATCGAAGTAGTTTCCTGATGAGATTTCCAGTCTGCCGCGACCTCCTCTGTATCCCTTCACCCCAGTACTATTAGACTGGATGGGTGTTCATTTGTGGAGCTCAAACCGACAAAAGTTTACATGTGAAAAAACAACGTTCTCTTTCCAAAAACAATGACAGACATAGCCGACATGAATCCACAGCCACTGGGGGGAGAAGAGTTTCATCGGGAGCTCCTGCTGCAGAACAATAGGCAAACCGGTATTTTGCATGAACTGTCCCTTTAAGTGATCAGCTAGGGAACCAAAGAGGAAGACATTGTTTTCTGTCATTTTCCATGCAGCAGATCAGCACCTGCATCATTTGTTGTATAGTTCAAAATCCCCATGAGTGCGCTTTTCAGAAAATGCTTTTCAGAACTTTTTTTTTAATGGATATTCAAGACATAGCCATATATTTTGTTCCATAAGTTAAAATAGATCCACCAGAGACACTTTTGTGGGTGATATTTTTATTTATTTATTTTACATAATATTAATATAGATTCTAAAACAAAAAAGGGTTAAAATTTTGACAAAGCAGATGACAACGCGTAACTTTCTTACTCTAAAAAGCCTCTAGGGAATTTTTAATGTAACCTGCGCAATCTATTTCATTTCTGTGTTCCATTCTGCAAATAAATAAAATCAAAAGCAAAGCATTTCTGATAGCAGACTGAATGATGAACACCAAAATAATCCCCCGTGTGTCCCCCGTAGATCATCTGTTATGGCTCCAGCTGTGTTTGTGTGTGTGTGTGTGTGTGTATGGCGTGGGTGTGGGTCCTCTCTCTCCTGGTCCCTGCTTCACCTCCACACCTGCCTGCAATCAGCTCATCAAATCCACAGGATAAGAACCCTGGATCTTCAGCATCTACTCATCGCCAGATTGTTCCACCAACTCAGTGGTAGTCACTCTCTCGGCCGCTCCAGTGTGCAATATACTAGAGTACTTCCCAGTGGTTTTCTTGAGTATATGCTAACTGTGTTTTCCTGTGAACAGGATTTCCGTATTCACCTTCCCAGTGTCTTCTCCTCCGCCCACACGCCCCAGCCTTCCTGCCAGCTTGTTCTCCTGCCTGCCTGCCCTCTGCCTAAGCTTTCCCCTCATCATCTCAACCATTTCCTAAACATGCAAATAAACCCTTTTCTCAGCTTACCAGGTGTTCAGTGCCAGCATTTGATTCCAGAGCTAAAACCGAACGGAACATCCTTGGTTCTGGTGCTTCATGCAAATGCTTTAGCATGTGCTGCAAACATGATGCTGAGGTATAGCAAGATACAAACAAACAAAGGTCAGAAAATGAAGACTTGTTGTACAGTTAAATGCAACTAGGTCTGGCAGGTGTCCGTGACAGATTGGTAACATAAATATGATGTCCTTTATTTTTCTTTTAATGAGTGTTTTAACTACCCAGCTAAAAATCACTAAACAGAGACTATGTAGCTGTTTGTCCAAAATATTTCCAAAAATAAACTTAAGCAGCTACTTACTTCTACAAATTATGAATCTTTTGACAATATGACAAGTGCACTAGTGCAATAGTGTGTGACTCCAATATGTTATCTATGATTAATCGCAAAACAGTACAATCATTTGATCAATCAAGACTCACAGGCCTAAAAAGGCTAACCAGCCACAACACACTGGGGCTGAAATTTTAGTACAGGCATACACAACTTCTTAATTTTGCACTTTGCCATGATTGTGAATCCCACTGAGTCATACATTTATACCAATTATATCTCTAAGTAATGCTATTACAGGCTTATTATTTTCTAATCCACAGCAGATGCTACACGTCTCCAATAAGCACTCAGGCTAAAAGTCCAAATGTCCATAATAAACAAGTCTTTTAATCTAGTATTTAGTATTTAGTTTAAGCATTTAAATGACCAAATTTGCCACTGGGGTGAGATAAATAATTATTTTACACAGGTTGTTGACTGAACACACTCTTCCAGCAACACCCTGCTTCATATTCATATATTTCCACGCTTTTATGCAAAGGATCTGCAATCACACAACCACAGTCTTTTACTGCCACTGACCTGCTTCACTGGGGCAGCTGGAGGTTGGGCGCATTTCTCAAAGGCAATAAAGAAACTATTTTACTAATTTATCTTTCCTGTACACCAACATTTTCAAAGTCTTCTTCTCCAAACTGTGGGTTACACATTTCCAATGCAGTTTTTCTTTTGTCCACAATTTTCTTGACAACTTAAGAGTGACAATACCTTCAGCATTACTAGACTTGGGAAATCCTTGATTTTGATTTACACTTCATTTCCAGATGTTTTATTGTGTACCCTAAATGTTAAAATAACACTTTAACAATCAGTGCCATCATCAGTGACTCATTAAGATGTTTTTGTGGTGTAGGTGCAGATCCAGTGTTGCAAACAACAATAAAAGATTTATGAAAGCCTCCACAGTATTTATTCAGCAAGGGACAAACTCAGCACCCCACAAAAAGCTGCCAAGAACAACTTCACTCTGAAAGTAGGATTAAAAAAGAAAAAAAAAATTTTACTGCTCAAATGGGCAACAGCACAAGAAAGGCTTTAATTAGCCAGCCTCACAGTCACAGTTAAAATGGTTCACTTTTCAGAGAAGCAGCAAAGTGGAAAAACTGCTGTCTCTTTCAAAACTGGGGCAAAAAAAAAATTCCCATAGAACATGGTGGTAATGGTAAATGGACTGTATTTCTATAGTGCTTTTCTAGTCTAACGACCACTCAAAGCGCTTTACAATGTGCACTTCACATTCACCCATTCACACACACATTTACACACTGATGCGGCCTCTGGAGGAGCCGGGGATTGAACCAGGAACTTTCCGGTTCGTAGATGACCGTTCTACCTCCTGAGCCATGCTGCCCCATAATCCACCACCAAACAACAAACTGGACTCAGAAATTGTGCATGATAAATAGTTTTTAACAGGATCCCTTATCTTTAAGACATCAAAATATTCTTAATTAGATCCTCACAAAATATTAAGGGGTTTTGTGCATGGATTAAGAAATTTTGAACTAATACTAGTGTGCTATAAAATGCACCTAAAAGTTTCATTTATATAATTTCCTTAAAGGGTTAGTTCGGGTTTGTTGAAGTGGGGTTGTATGAGGAAGGTAAGACACTGTCCATGGATAAGTACCTCATGCACCCCTTCAACAAACCCAAATTAACCCTTTAATTCCTGAAAGACTTTGTTTTACTCATACATACATTTCAAATTATTCTTGAATTAATACCTGAAATGCCACAACATAAAAAAATGAATTTATACCTTAAATAGAAAACATTTTTAGTACACTATTAATTTTAAATAAATTCAATTATCCTGGAAATGCTACATTAAGGGATGTCAACAGAGTCTTGATTGCCCCTTAAATGATTGAGATACCACTGAAATATACCTTAATTTTAATAGTAATTTTATTAAATGTTTTCATTTAAAAGTAATTTGTTTTCAATTACATGAAATTCATGGGTTCAGTCTTGAAATTAAGAAGTCATTTAGGAGTGTGGTGTTTTTTCATGGTAAAAGATATATTAAGGGTTTTAAGTTTAGCAGTGATTTATATTTAAGATGAGGTTTAAGAGCTTGGTTTATTCAATTACAATGAGGAACAGAAAAAGCATTTGACTAAGAAGTTCCAGGAGTATCAAAGCTAAACGTGTAGGCAGATTCAAGCATATAGTTTACAGAGTTTCTGCATCTTTTCAGCACTGCAACTCTGGAATCAATACCCTATAGATAGATGCATACCCTAATTTGCTGTCTATTTCTGTTTCCTAGGCTCTTTGTAATCCAGGATCGTAGGTAATTATCCACATTCACATTCATCACTGTCAACAGATTGGCAGCCAGCCAGGGAGTATTCCTTCCTGATAAGGTGTATTACAACAACTGGGGGGTCATTTCCCTCCAGTATGAATCATACTTGTCTTTGGCTTACATGAAATGCTGCAGGGCAGAGTAGTGATCAGCTGTTTCCCGCAACCCCCGCCCACTTCCCATCCCCGCCCCATCTCTCTCATATCTTGAATTATGAATCCACAGAGCTGTAAATAAATAAATAAAATTGAAAGAAAGGCATGGCAGGCAACTCTCAAAACAAGCAGCTATCGCATCAAAAAGGTTTCTGTGTGTGTACTGATATGGCTGTGGCTGCAGGTCCTATCCACCCCAGGCTGAAGAGTTTTATCTCGGTCCAGCACGTCTCCAGGAGGCTTGGCACCATGTCTGGTTGGTATTGTTGGTATCGCACTCTTTGTGCTGCTTGCTGCATCATCCAAATAATCCAAAGTGACAGTCAATTTAGGCCTGTTCAAAGCATGCCGGAAAACCGCTCTGTCATCCACCTAATGGACAGCGGTAGTCGCCTTTCAACTGGAAATGTAGAGAATCAGTACGGTTAACAGTGTAATGGCAGATGGTATAAATGAGGGCATTTTTGACTAATGTCATTACCCTGGTGAACATAATTGTTTCATGCATTTATCGCTAAAGCAGTAGTAGTGCTGGTGACAGACAGCAGAAGAGCTTGTGTACTTGGGAGTGTGTTTCCTCCTGTGAAAAGAAGCTCATGCACACTATCTCTTAACTGCAAAAAAGAAAGAAAGAAATTTGACATATGATTTATTCATCAAGTGGACAATTTCTGTATATATGTCAAAACCTTTAACCTGCTCTGCTGCTGACTAACAAGCACATCCCTCAAACTGATGACATTTTTTTCTCTTTCATATTTTTTGGTCAGAATTTCGACACTGTTTTGAAACGTGTGGGGTGAATGATGAGCATCAGCATCTATTTTTCTTGTTGCACTAGTTTTCCTGAGATGTTCAGGATGTTGTCAGGATGGCTGAGAAGCAATATCTGGGTCTGCACTCTCTGAATGAAGTGTTCTGATAGGCAGTTGTGATAAAGATAAGGGTCAAAAGCCAATACTGTTACATTTGGACTAAAACGACTGATTTCAATTTGACTGTTTATATGGAAAAATGATTTAAATGACAAGCATCAAGTGTTTCCCCCATAATTATAGTCCCAAAAAGACGGGATTGAGGGGTATTGAAAATGGGCGTAGCAGACGCAGTGTATGTGGGGGACACGTCCCGTGCACTTCCTGTACCTGCCCCTTCTGTCCCCCGCACTTTTCTGGCCTGTAATTCCGAGTTGGATAACGTTAAATTCATTTTAACAAGTTGGCGCTCATATTTCCAAGTTGCCTTGAACGCGCTGCATGTCTTGCTGTGAGCAGTGAGCATGGATAGTGAGACAGGTACTCTGACTCTGGAAGCTGCGGGGAGGATGTGAACTAGGTGAACTGTATGGTTTGAACGAAAGTAAGGTTAATATTGTAAAATAAGCGCTGCAATGTCCAGCAAACCAGCCAGCAAAAGGCAAAAAACCTTGCATTCGTTTTTCAAATCAAACCGTGTAAGTTTAGTGATGCTGTTTTTGATAACGTTAGCTAAATGATGTCAATTTAGCAATTTCAGCCAATTTAGCTCAGTTAACAAGCATAATATCTATTGTTACTTTAGATGGCTGGCTTGCCAGCTAGCTTCATGTTAGGAATAGACCCACTCTCCTCAAGTTGTGCTCTGAATTTCACTATTGCTTTGCACATAGCCTATTTATTTTTAATCTGTATTATTGCAATAGAAAGAGAAGAGAGAAGGCAGTTCACAGTAAACTTGACATGAATTTCCACAGCTATTTCATAAGTTATCTTCTTAATGTCTACTCTAAATTTAAATTTTCTTTACATATATTTGTTGTCCATATTATAATAGAAAGAGAAGACAGGAGGCTCAGGGATCAGGACAGGGACCAAGCAACAGCGAAGACTGTCATGGAGAGGCTTCACAGGTGAGCAGAGATTATAACTGGTTAAGGAAATATCTGTAGGATAATAATAATCTTGCTCCTGAACAATCTGTCCCCCTCACTTCTGAAATGAAGGCTACGCCCCTGCTATTGAGGATATTTTGGAATCGCCTTGATCACCACCATGTTCACCACTGCAGATCCTGGCTGTGAACGCATTAACTTGAATACCGTTTATTTCAGTCATTTTAAATTTGATGTGCACTTTCATGGCCATTTGAAGGAAAAACCTATTGATTTTGGTGACCTTTATAGTCGCACCATCATCAAGCCAGGTCACTCACTTAATTTTATTTTTGGATAGCAAAGTTTCTGAAAGAAGCATTTAGACCATGGGACACGACCCCCTCTGAATTCCAAGCTCATAATAATGATGATAATATCACATACTCGTGCATATTTGTGAGGAATCAAAATGTCCTGTTGGAATCACATCGCCTTAAGGACTTCCCACAGACAACCGTTGATCAATTAAAATAAATATTAAATCAACCTAATTCTTACCTACCTTACCTGATTCTTAAATAGCGAGTCTTGCCCTCTATTCAGCTGTTGATGCTATACGCCCCCAGACTTTTTGTCCAATCCAACACAACCACCCCATGCCCTGCCAGGTTACTGCAGGACATTTCAGAGCTGCTTAAACTCACCACCTTGCTTCTCGTCATATTGCGGCGCACTGCAGGGCGCGCCGCGTAGTGACTAGAAAATAGCGTGCAACTGCACCCTGCTGTGACACACCACATAACTATCACCTCCAGTGATATTATTATGGCAGCGGGGATTATTCTCTGGCGGCATCGACTGAACCAGTGATTATCGCTCTTAGGGGCTGCTGGTTAGCGCATTATGTAAGGCAGGCAGTAGCGGGGCCCTGTTGGATGGCGGACAACAACCCTCCTCACCCCCCAGACTTGAGATGTCACTGCAGCATCGCCAGTCATTACCAGTCCGCATACTAGAGGTAATTGCCCCGGCACTGCAGGTCCCCCGCTTAATGAGAGGAGGCTCTGCAGGCCCACATGGAGCGCCAGGTCACACAGCTGGGCAGAGGTAAAGCTTATTTCACACTGAAAGGCTGAGTTCATGCATTTTTCAGTCATTCATTATGGACATGTGTGAACATGTATGGCTGTTGTGTGCATAGGGGGGTGACTGATCCCAAGGTGCAAGGATAGATAAAAAGGGAGGAATCATCTGTTGAATTAACCCATATGTGCCAAGATCAAGTGTTGAAAATGATCTCTCTTTGTCTGTTTACTACAAATCCCTCTTTGCTTCTGTGGTAGGTTTCAAAAACAATGTTCTGTATATCGCCCAAAATAATGAAATAATGAAAAAAGTTATCCAAAAAAAAAGAAAAAAGAAAAAATAATTCAATAATTCAATAATGATTTAAGATTAAGTAAGGATTATGGTTAATTGAAAAAACGAACATACAAAAACAAACGAACAAATATCCAGAACGTTCCCTCAGCCGTTGACTTGTTTTCTTCAGTATAAATTCAATATCTGATTATGTGAATGCATGTGCTTTAAAACAGTCTTGAACAAAGTGATTTGTTTAAAAATGATGGAACAAATTAATTAACAGCCAGACAGACAGACAGTTTGTCGTGGACAAAACCTGGAGGAGAACAGATGGAAAGAGGCACCAGAAATATCAGTAAAATGTCATGGATCTGACTGGACTGTAATAAGCACTTCGCCTCATGCAGCGGATCAGTTATACAAGTGTTTTACACTTCCATTTTCTCTCTTTCTCAGCAATAAATATGCGACATTACTGAGAGGCAGATAGGAGAAACAGGGTGAGGGTGAATTTAAAGGATAATTCCGGTATTTTTAAACCTGGGCCCTATTTTCCCATCTATTTGGGTCTAGATTAAATTGTTAATAGGAACAAAAAGTTTTGAAAACAGTCCAGCATTGAGCGAGAACGCTATAACTGCCAACCATGAAACATG
>OMLF01012843.1:0-25482 GCA_900302615.1 Holocentrus rufus | reverse complement strand
CCTAAACCTCTCACACACATTTTCAGAGAGCTTTGTCGGGAGAGCTGGTGGGAGGGGGGGTCGGTTTCCACACTCCCAGCTCCCACTGAGTCTGGACAAGACGCATAAATCACTCACACTCACACACACACACACACACACACACACACACAAGTAGTGCTATGTCATGAGGCGAAGGGGTCCAGTATCTGGGCCAGGGGCCTCTCCTCTTGCCTTAATGTTGGAGGGGTCTGAGAGTGGAGGAGGGAGAGAGACGAGGAGACAGGGCAGGGGAAGGGAAGGGGGAGGGGTGATTTATTTATTCAATAATGGCACATCCAGACAGGCTGGGCTGTGATCATGGTTACACGGCCCACAGCCAGACGCCACAGACAGGAGAAGAAAGACGACACACACACACACACACACACACACACACCACAATGATTATTGCAATGTTGAATATGGCCATTCTGGCTTTCTGGAATTTACATTTGCCCAGTTTTTAAATTGTTTTATATTATTATGCATACTTACGTTTTGGTAATAATGTATAGCCTATGCTATCAAATCTGTAACAATTAATTATTTGGATTTAACACTTGTACTATACATGAAATACGTAGTACATAATCACCCATATCTATAATAACATTTATTGTTTGTCTCGAGAACATAATATACAATAAAACTTTAAAGGATAGGTCCAGGATTTTTCAACACATTATATTTTAAATTGTTGATACCCCTCTGTTACAAATGCCCTTTTTGAAAATGGGAAACTCACAGCAAAGTCAAATATATCTTGAAATTGTCCACTGAAAAAAAAATAGTTGTATTTACCATTTATATGATACACTGTTTTGTATGCAGCCACACCGCTCTGCTGCTTTTACACTGTGAATGAAATGTTGTTGTTGGTTGGAAATTTACAGGACAGAAGTTCTGAGGTCCATGGTGAAGTGCATGCAGCGTTAGCAGCAGAGCGCTGTGGATGTGTAAGCCAATGTATTCTCATAATGCTAGATAAAACGTGTTAGGAAGCACCACTTGCAACTGTTTTTAGGGTGGACCATTTCAAGATGTATTTGACTGTACTTTGAGCTTCCCGTTTTCAAACAAGGCATTTATAATGGTTTCTAAGGCCAAAGATGCATGTGTTAAACAGTATTGAATGCTAACAAGAAAAGCTAGCAGTGATGTTGTGTTATGTATGATTACAAATGATGAGTATCAACATTTTACAGCCTGGATTGAAAAATACTACATTTATCCTTTAATCATTATTATAGCTAGTGGTAGTAATGTGATAGTGTATAGTATTTGGCTTGAAAACATAAGGGCAAAAATAATAGAAAGCTATTATAGATATGAGTGGTTAGGTAGTTTGTATAGGTTTGTATAGTACCTATGTTCAAATTAAATCATTACAGATATAGATGATTAGGTACTGACATAGAACATGTTTTCAAAACAAATGATGCGGTTTAAAAGTTAAAAGCTGCTAGGTTTTGACTGGTTATATTTTATGTAGTGCTTTGGCAATATTGTTTCTGATAAACCATCTTGCCAATAAAGTCACTGAAATGCACTGAAACCTGAAAGAAGAGGATGGGAGGAGGGGCGGTGCCTGTACCCCCCCATCCCTACACCCCCTCTTCTTTTTTCTTTTTTCTGCTGCTTCCCCCCAGGGTCCACAGATCCATAAATCCTGTCAGCGTTCCCAGAGAGAGAGACAGGCCTGGCCTTTGCCTCTCTTCCACATCACCGTGACTCATCCAATGTACACAACACTAAGGCTCTGCCAGGACCAAGCCTGTTGTCTCTCATTCTAACATCAACGGGGAGTAGTGAACAAGAGAATGTAAATATTTGATTAAATATGTATAAGCTGGGACTGTGAGAGTCCTTTGGGCGTATGTTGCTCGTGAGTGTGAGTGTGTGTGTGTGTGTGTGTGTGTGTGTCTGAGTGAACGGCTACATCAGAGAGACATGAGGAAACAGCGAGATAGAATGGCTTGACATTTTGCCTGCTAAAACATGCATTCACAGGTATGCCGGTATGTATCAGAGCGTATAAATCTTGCTCTGTTCCTGGGCACTGACACACAGAACATTTTCACAGACGATGAGACTCACGAACAGAGCGAAGTGACTACTGACTAAGCAACAGCGGAAGATTAAATCGTGAGGGTGATGACTGTGCTGCAGCAAAGGAGAAATTTGCACAATAACAAACAGGTCACATGCATCAATTGGACGCCAAATGGGCGCATTTCTGGGTTTGTTTGCACATTTGCAGCGGCTTGAGAGTGTGTGTGTGTGTGTTTGTGCACGAGGGGTTAACCAGCCATGGTGCTTCCAGTGGTGGCTGACTCCACCTCAAAAGAGCATCATTAATTAACATGCCATTATCAGAGCTGAAGGCTGGCTGGGGGAGATTAATGCTGCAAGGAGCTGCTTGTGGACTAAAGGTCACATCCTGTGTGTTAATCACCCAGCACCCCTGACCCCTGGAAGGAAACACAGTAGAATGGGCACATTATTGCCACCTGGCTGGGCACCAATCATTACCAGGATCAAAATGAGAAAAGTCCAGCTGAGTAGGCATAAAGAGAAGGAGGGGGTGAGCACAGGGAATGATGTCATTTTTAGCGAAATAATGACAGGAGGGATACGAGAGGGAACGAGATAAACGTAACGATCAAGATGTGACACTTGTAATGGCGGTGTTAATGCCTTTGGCTAATTTCAAACAACCGCAAATGTCACTGGGTGCAAAGCCGGGCAACTATAGCCGGGCGTTGTCAAGTTACACACCGGCGCAGAGGTACAGGAGTAGAAGCTTCTCACCGGGCTATTTCAAACAAAACATTCAACCTGCACCTTATTACACAAGCTCGCCGGCAAATATAATCTACACCTCCTTCTGTCTCCTTGCTCTCGCGCGTAAACACGCACCGAGACCCCGCGCGAGTCTTACTCACACGTTGCTTCCGCGCAGGCCTTGAGGACTTTCCAAGAGAGGACGGATTAATTTCTCGGTGTTCAAGAGAAAGCGCTCGGAGGCTGGAACGCTACTTCTATATCATATTTCTGCTGCCCACACACACCTCCCACTCTCCCACATCTGACAAGAATCTCTCGGATCGGATGTGACTCACTACCTTTGGCAGTGGAAGGCGAAATTCCGATTCTGTTACACTCTTACGATGACCACTCAGCTTTTTCCATCGCCTATTTTCTCTCATAGTCGATCTCCCTGGACCCTGTCCTCTGATCTGCCTCTCTGGCAAGGCGTGCTGTCAGACTGAGGAAAACACTGTTTTACAGGAATACGCATGCTGTCTAAATGAGGTTTTGATTATATACACATGAACAGCGTCTGACAGCCGCGGTGGTGTATTTCATTCCGTTCTGTGGTTTCATTTGAGTACATTTTTTTTTTCTCACCAACACTTTACACCTATTTATAGACGCATATTTTCGAGCATTCGGTGGGGGCATGGCAAAATAACGAGCGCGCTCAAAGAGTTTTTGACAAAATAAACCACAAGTGTTGTTGTCTCTGTGCTGCATTGGAAAGGTAGAGGACAGAGGACCAAGTCAGGTGGAAACAGGAACACTGTGAATACTCGGGGAGCGTGCTAGATGCTTACAGAGCGGCCTCTATTCTCAGAGGACCCTGTATTCCTGCATCAACGCTTTCCAGGATGCAGGCGCTTGGTTCACTGCTCGTTTGATGGACTATTTTTCCTCCTCCTTCCCAAGCAGGGCTGGGTGCGTTATGACCTTTGTGTCAGCAGAGACAGACAGAAGCTGCTGAATAGGATATCTCCCTCTTCCTCCAGGACGTCCTATGGTAAACATGCTCCCTTTTTTTTTTTGGAAAGGGACAGTAGCAGTTCTGTCTTTTTGTCACTGCAATATATTACACCCAGGTCCAGACACCCGGCTATTAGCCAATGTTGAGTCATGCTCCTGTGGCGTACACACCTATAGAGTGTTGAATGTACACATGCAGAGTGCTATGTATAGTCTATACTGCCCCTAGTATGCCTTGCACTATCCCTTTGTGCTGTGTATGAGGTCCTGTTCTCTTTGTGCCATGTGTCAGTATGTAATGTGAAACCCTTCAAGTTGTCAATATGTCTGCATCAATTTCCCCGTGACACGTTCCCTTAGCTTTTAATGTATTTCTAGATGAAAGTGACTCTGATTTATAGATTCAGAGACAAGATTACTGACAGGATTCTCATCAGTTTGACGGCAATAAAACACAGTTAAGTGTTACTTATGTTCAATGTGAAGGCCAGCGAACATTTGAGGCTTGCCTGAGCGATGTCTGCACACTGTATTTTGGGTACTTTATGTCTTTGGAGCCCAGAGACGTGTGTGCAGCTTGGTCACTGAAACCACCAATCAACAAGGGGCGAGTACGACCGGCCGATCTTTAGGAAGCGACAACATGAGGAAACTGTAGAGGCGCCTATAGCGGGGAGTGGAACTATTAGGTCTGTCTAGCAACAGAGCCGCTTAAAAATAGCTTGGGCCTCCATTGTCCTGTCGAGGTCTTGGTCTTGGGCTGCAGTCACAGGGGAGCGCCACTCTGGAGGTGTTGGGAGTCACAGCAGAGTTGGACTGGGGAGTGAAGACATGTCTATATTTCTTTGACAGTGAAACTTGACTCGGCGTTTGTCCGTCTAGTGACAAAAGGCTGTGCTTTACAGGAATAACACAGGTAAACAAAAAGGCACGCAGGAGAGCGCTGACCTCTGCCAAAGTGGGAACTGGAAGTGACAATCCCGTTTATGCGAAGCCGCGCCCCTTTTCAGCGATACTGTTATTCAAGCTTCCCTATTTCCTTGGACTTCCATTTTTACCAGATAGAGAGAATTTCTGGGTTTCCGTTTCCGCTTCTGTGCAGAATATATTTACCCAGGGAAAGTGTGAGGGCAAAAAATGAGCAGTGAAATGTGGAGCTCTCAGAGGCAATATTCAACCGTGCAAAGAGAATTGTACAAATCATTGGGACAACTGATAAATTGGACTTTGCTGTTCAAACCGGGATGGACGACACAAGAGACCAATGAGAGTATGGTGGGCGGGTCTTATTAGCTCCTTCACTTTTTCCATAATAACAAGGGACTTTCTTTCAGGTTTTTTCCCCTATATGAAAGGGAAAGGCTGAGGTTGCCTGATAAGGTTTCATCATGCTATGTGGATGCGTTTGGAAACTACAGCCCTGCTTATGCTAAGCTTATGCTCAGCCAATCACCATGGAAAGGTGGTCAGTGCCGCCTCGACCCACGAAACTGCAGCCCTGTTTGCGCTAAGCCCCGCCCATTGCCACGCCCCCTTGAGATTGAAAGTTAATCACTTCTGAGCCGACCAAAGACCAGCTTTCCCACCAAGTTTGATGCATACTTGTTGTACTTTTTGAGTTGTCCTGCTGATGGACAGACAGACAAACGGATGTAAAGGGATGACCACATGACCCCCTGCCAGATTTAACTTTGTTGGGAAAGATAAAAATAACATGGAATAAAATAAACGCAAAGTAAAATAGACTACAATAACACAGCACACGATGTAAACAAAAAACTAAAATGGTCACCAGTTGCCTAAAAAAACGCTTTTCCAGGTATTTTAAAGGATGACACAGGATCACTTAGTCTGATGGGCTCCGAACCTTTACTAAAGAGGTGAGACCTTTGAATAAGCAGAATGGCCCTTCCTGAGGATCTCAGGCTATGCACAAGCACATATGGACACAGAAGATATATTGAGGTGATATATTAACAATGATATATTGAGGTGCAAGACCATGTACTGCTTTAGAAGTAATTGATATCATTTTAAAATCAACCCTAAAGGCAACAGGCACGTAAAGAGGCTACATCAGGAGAAATATGTTTTTTGAAGATTGTCAGAAGCCTGGTTGAAGGAAACTTCTGACTTGAACAGGTATACAGAGCATTACATTATTCAAGATGAAATATGATGAAAGCGTGGATAACGTTCTCCAGATCAGCAAAAAAAAAAAAAAAAAAAAAAGGACCAAGGTCCAACATTACAGTTGCAATCTGAGTCAAAGAAAACACCCAGATATCTTGCAGCCAGTTTCACCCTGGCTGACAGAACAGGACTCTGAATGTCCCTGTTTGTTACGGCTCACCAGATTACTTCACAAGGTAGAGACGGTGGGTTCATATGACATGGTGCAGTGTGGGTGCTTTGATGGGGATAGGTTCAATAAACTTTATTTCATTCTCCACCATGTGAACAAATTACGCTTTCCCAGCCCAGACACCAAGACACAAAGTGGTTATATGGCAGAAATACTCCAAGGGTGAGTGTGTAGTACGGAGTTGAGGCAAGCAGTGAAATCCTCAGTGGTGTGATCAAAGTTCAATATTTGCTTAGCTGACACTGGAGCAGTTGGGAAAGAAACGGGGACTCAGAAACACAGATTGATTGACAAGGAGCTTACTCTGTGTCTTTCCCTGGCATGTTTGACTGTCTAGCTTTCTCCTTTTAGCCGCGGCTGCTGAAAGGCCCTTCCCTCAGGGCGTGTTACTCAGCCTTAACGCAGAGGCTGCCACTACCTTGTGATCTCACTGCACAAAGCACATGAAAGATCAGCCTCAAACGCACACACACATACGCGCGCGCGCATGCACGCCCGTAGACAGAGAGAGAGAGTGTGAGAGATTACTTCAATCACTGTTTCTGCTATTGCACTCTATTCTTATCACTTTGCTGTTATCAGCTCCCTCTAGTCCATAAGCTCTGTTGACATTTTACTTCATTTCTGGAGTAAAATACTACCAAGGCTGTATTATCTTCATCACGTCTTGTTTTAATTCCACTCTGTGTTATCACCAAGGACCATTTCCTGCACCTTTATATTTCCAATCTGCCCTCAGGATCCTTTAAAATCGCTGCTCTGTTGACACACTTTATGCATCATAATCTTTGGCATGTGTAAACCTCCACTGGTCCAGGTTATAGACAGCGCTTTCTTATGAATTAGGTGAGAGTGCACCTCATCAACCATTTACTAGTCCGCATGTTGCCGTTATCTTAGGTGATAGCTCCCTGCGTCATCTGACTCAGTGAACGTGCACTTATCTTTTTGCCATCCAAATTAGCGACTAAGAATAGGGACACTGCGTCTATGTGAGAAATGCCTCTATGCGGCTAATGCATCAATTTGCATGGCTGGCAACATGCTATGCATGTGATTGTGGATCGCTGTGATGTGCTGAGTGTGTTGCGTGCTGTACGGCTCCTCTAAAGTAACCCATCCCCCAGCTTAGAGGTTTTTTTGCTCTCAATGTGTGACTACATTAGGCCGACTTCCCCTCCCCCAGTGAGCGAGCCGTACTGAGCTGGTCCCTGGGGTGGGAGTCAGTGTGGAAAGCAGGCCTTTTTCCCTGTCCCTGGGATGTTATTGATGAGGTGAGGTAATGGATCTCCCCGCTGTGCTCACAGGGACACTGAGGATAAATCAGACAGTGGGTGAGACCCAACCAGCCATTCCACCTCTCTCCAGACTCAACTGCCATTTCATTAGCTTTATTTATGGGGGTTCTGCACTCTTCTGGACCCCTCCCCTCCCGTCCTCCCACTGAAAATGCTGCTATTCTTCTTCTTACCTCCCATATATAGTGCTATGGCAACCCATATACACCCCGGTCCTTCTTTCCTCCCTCCCTTTTCCTGGAAATCCTAGTATTCTCCCTCCCACACATATCTTCCCAGGAACTAGCGCTTGCCTTAGCTCCAGTACTTTGTGGGGAAGTGGAGATGTGGGCAGATTGTGAACCCACGGCCCACGACCACGAGGCTGACAAGAGGCTAGACAGATAGATAGATAGCATGTGTTTTGGAAAGGCATTCAGGTGAAGGGCTTTTACCATTAGGTGCAGCAGTGCGAGTCCATCCAGTATGGTGTGCTTCTGCTGATGTGCGATGCGGAGAGAAACAGCTCAGCACTTCCAGCCGAGCCCTATTTGAGTTGGCTCAACAGCAGCAATTCACCTCTGGGCTTATGGCTCGGCCACTTAGCGGGGAACTGCAGCCAAAACCGGTTTTTGTCCTTGGGAGGGGAGAAAGGAAGTCCTCCTGTGTCCTTGTGTGCTTGCTGGAAACACTAAAGGGCTAATCGAACTCTTATCTTCGCCACAGGGCCAAATGTCAATTCCTCTGTCAGTCATCTGCAGAGAGACGGTGTCCATTATTAGCACCACGCTTTAATGTCAGGACTCACTTCATTCTGCTCGGAGAAGGTGAACGAGCTATTACCCTCACCTCCATCTCCATGGCAGCAGAACACCACTATGATTCATTTCAGCTCCTTTATTACTATATGTTCCACAACTGCCAAGGTTTATCACACAACTCAGAATCACATGCTGGAGAAAGCCCATAACACCATGACCTGATTTCATCTGAAAAAAGCATCAGTGTTGTCACTGTTAGCGCTGTCTGTTGATGCTGTAGCATATGATCAGAGAGTAAATATGTAGGCTGGCTGGCTTTAATATTTAATATCTATCTCCAAAGTCTTACCACTGCCAAATTTTAGATCCATGAGAAAATATTGATATACATACATTATGTATGCCGTATCATGTCTCCATAGGTTATTTATTTAAAGTAGTGAAGCCTGCATTGGACATGAAAGGCTGTGAATCATAGTTTCCTCACATGCTTTTTCCATCAGTGAGAGGGAGGAATGGGGTATATTTTTGTGGGTTTCATGGTGAACATTAATGTCATGACTGTCGTGCTGGAACGTGTCCATACAAGGTCCACTCTAGTTTACTCTGCATGAATCCATGCAACCTAACAGATGGTTGGCTGAGCTCAGCTCCGGCAACGCCATGCCATTGCCAGCTTCATTACAGGGGTTCACTTGGACATGGGACAAGTGTGAATATGTCTGTCACGCCCACAGCAGCCACGCCGACACAAAAGAAATTCAAGCACAATTTGCCAAACATAGGAAATGTATAGTAGATGACGTCTCGTTCCACTTATTCACATTTTTTGATTGAAGCACGTACAGGACAGTGTGATATACTTATTAATTATTTGGTGCCATTAAAAATAAAACAGCTGAATGTTTAATGCTCGGAAATTATTCAGGAACACAAGTTATTTTATCAGTTGTGTTCATGATTTAACCTATTTAAGTGTCTGGAAAACTACAGCGAGCAAACCATGACTTGCTTTGAATACATCTCTGCTTAGTGCAGATTTAAACAAAAATCATAATATCTTGGACAAAAATAAATTTAAAAAAAGGACTGCTAAAATGCGTAGAAGAGTATGATGTAATAAAGAAGCAGAAAATACTCTAACTTTGTGCGGGTGAGACTGGATAGAATCAGATTATGTCTCAGCAGTAAACTTTGGTCTGCATATGATCTTGATAAAGGGAAGGAAAGAGAAAAATGGGAGAAAAGCGTGCATTGGCGGCTGGCCAGGTGTGGACTCAGACTCAGGAAGTTAGGCCGGAATTCCAACAATGCAGGCAGTCATTAGACTCTTCAGTGTGATGCTGCCATTTCTGCTTTCAGAGTTGTCTTTGTTGTGGTGAGGAGGCAGTTGGGTGCAGCCCTGCTGCTGTGAATGAATATCTGCACTCACTTACCATGCAAACCTAGCCTGATTTCTAAATAATATGAAAAACTACTGTCGTGAATTTGAAGGGGTGGAAAAAAAGACAGCCTCCTCTTCCTTTTTCTCATTCTTTCTTTGTCTCCAATATCTGAAAGGGAAGATAATTTTCCCAGGCTGCTTGACTCAGGCCCAGTCGTGACAATAATAAATGCCAGCGATGGCAGAATGAATTATGTCTCGGCTAAAAATGTACATCACAGCCAAAGGAAGAACCTGGCATGTAATTATATCAATGTTATAAATAGAAACATGTGCCACAAAGAATCCATCACTTCCATCTAAAAATCCCATTTAAGTTGGAACACATGTCTTCAGTCAGTATTAGATTCAACATTATCTGTGGTTGACATTATTCATATTACTTGGAATTTGCAATAATTGTATGTTTTTGGTTCTGTCATTGAAATATCTCTTTGTTTTGAGGTAGTATGACAATGGTCACTGAATGAGGAAGCTAGAAAACAAGCATTTCACTGCCCCTTGTTGTTGCACGATGAGAACTAATTATCCAACAACCGACTCGAGCTGAACACATTTGAAATACTACCACTGAAACTGAGAATGATAGAGTAATAATGCACTTCCAATCAGGCACAGTTGTAGAAGGTGCCACTGGCAGGAGACTATTTGAATTTGTAATCAAAGCTGATCTTTCACAAAGGGGGGCTCAATTAACCTGGTACACTCAGGATGGCAGCTTGTCTTTTTAAGACCTTGTGTTGTTTTGATCAGGCTTTTTCCTCCAGCCCCCTCTCTTTTCTGAAGGGTTTTCTGTTGTTCATCTTTTATTTCGTTGGCTTAATGACTGTCTGTAGTGTATCTATCAGCTGACAGCCTTTGAAATCTCTGAAGTCTGCTCAGCTGGTGCAGTCACTCTCAGTGGTGACTTTCATGTGGGCTCTAAGATCTACTGGAACAATCCTCTCTAGCTCTTTTCAATAAGTTGAAGAAGAGATAAATCATGTCTTCCCCGAAGTGGGTTGCAATTTTTTTTCCTCCTTTTTTTTTCGATTGCAAAAAGCATCCCCCTTCTCGGATACAAAGTATTTTCTAATTATGAGATTTTAGGATCTCAGGCCGGTTCATCTCTCCGTTTGGGCTTTGTCTAAAGCTCCATTTAACTCAACAGGGGGTTCTGGCTGCAGATGAAGCACAGCTGTAGACATGAAAACGGGCTAGTGAGGAACATTTGTGCTTTATCAGTGAGCTGACTAATTGGGCATTGCAAAGATGGGGATAGATTATTCTGACACACGCCAGGGTCCAGAAAGCCCAGCTGAAATAAACAGTTCTCTTTCCTGCTCTGTGACGGCTGGATGGAGAGATGGTGGTTATACCAATGGTTAGAGGGGGTCTCCCAAACCACAGAGCAGAAAGAAAAACACAGGGAAGAAAAACAATCCCATCTGACATCATAGAAACGACTGACGCTGAAATTTAGGTCAAGATATAACCTGCCTGAAATGTGCCAAATAGCTTCATGGCAAAGTAAAGTTGCCAGTACCTTGTCTAAATGGAATGATAATGCAAAATCTAAAACATACAACATGAACAGAAATGAAAAACTGATTACATTGGCCTGTCAAAAATAGAATTTTACGTCGCGTATGATTTATTTCTGTCTGGAGTGTGCTGGAAAACTCAGATGGACTCACTGAATAAGCTGCAGTATGGGTGGTGGTTTTAGAAGGTGGTGGGGTTGTGTGGGCCAGACGGAGAGGTTTCAGACCATTAAGAGGGCAGTGGCCTCACCAGAGTCATCAACTATGCACACAGCATGGGATGCTGTGATCTCCCAGATACTATTCTTCAATGTTAAGTCACTGTATTCACAGCTTGTACCTCTCCGTGGGCATCAAACAGCACAGATGTAGGCTTCCCGGAGTGTCAGCGCTTGCAATGACCCTTTATGGCACCATCATAGTTCAGACTGTAGTAGAAAGAGAGAGAGAGAGAGAGAGAGAGAGCGCAGATTTTGTACTTGAAAAGTGTGAGTGGAACAATGCAATGCAACAATTTTATCCTTCCCAGTGTGTCAGTCTACAACTGAGATTATGAACATAATAGGTTACTAAGTATATGACATATAAACGTGCACAGTAGTGCACTGATCTGCATTACTAGCCGGGAAGTAGTGATATAGTGGAAGGTAAACGCACCTAAACTCAGTTAACCCACCTCCACCTGTTTATTTGTGGAAAAGAGTTGTACACCATTTTTGGTAATAATAAGAAAAATCTAATTCATTTAAGTTTTATGAAAATAATCCATTCTCTATATATAGATAGATAGATAGAGTAATGTGTACAGAAATGTGTACAAACGTGCAAATGTACATTGTAGCCTGTTCACATGAACAAAATTATGCAGAAATGCGTGGACACGTGCACTTGTGCACTGTAAGCTGTAATGACATTGTCTGATTCTTACAGATGGAAGAGTCATGCATACAGAAATCTATTCAAAAACATGTAGCTACTACTTAATATACACAAATATGTACAGAATATGCATAGGTCATTTGCAGCAACGCAGAGCAGATTGTACCAAGCTGGGTGGATGCACATAATAGTGTAGAGCATAAGAACAAGGGAAGGGAGTACATATTAAGATTAAAAAAAAAATACATGGAATTTGTTGCCACCGACTGGAGGTCATGATTTATCCACCGTCCTTTTGATTCACCACTACATCATCTATTAGCATTGCACTGAATCTGTTGTGGGCATTGAAAATGAGCAGTCCTCGAGTAAAGAGGAGGGGCGAGAGAGCATGCGGACCTATTGAGAGAGAGAGAGGCGGTTCAACCCCGCTATGGTCTCAGCAGCACCGACTCAGGGAGTAGTACCAGACCACTGTGTTATGCAGGAACAGGCACGACGTAGCTGAAAACCGCCAGCGGAGCAGATGAAAACGAAAACTACTCTTTCATGTGGATTATTTTGGGAGGAAAACACTTATTTGAAGCGAGGAGAACATTAGCCAGCATTACGGGAACGACTGACGAGGACTAGGACATTACCGTAAGATAACACCGCCGAATGGTTTCTCTTGCCCCACCGCTAAGGTTAGTTAGCTTCCATCGCTGGCTGTCCGTTGGTTAGGGGGGTCTGTCTGTTGTTGGACGATGGGGTCAGGCTATTCTTTGGAGGAGAAACACACACTGCAGTACTCCCTTTTATACATAGCCATAGAGTTGACCGAATCCTTTGGAAATATTATTTAAAAGAGCCGTGTGACTAGCTGGCGGCACAAATCGTCACGGCACTACCAGTTGGCTAGCTAACGTCAGCTAGTTAATTATTTTATAAATCAACAACACGTGCTACATGGCTAGCTAGGCTAAGCTAGCTAGGTTAACGTTAGTAGCCAACGGTGCTAACTGCTAGTGCTAAGAAGTGACGCTAGTTGTGGTTAACAGAATGAACGTTACTTTGTTATGTGAACAAACATGCTGCTTCTCACCCAGTACTATAAATATTCGATGATAATAAATACATGATGTCAACTCACACCAACACTCAGGATCAGTCTAATCTAACATTTAACTAAGTTAGCCAACTTGGCTATCCACTAGAGTGCCAGCTCTCCGTTTGTAAACATTGGTTTTAAGTTACGGTTACCAACTGCAGTTAGTTTACATGTTAACACAGTGTTTTGCTGCCAAATAGCACAAACAGTTATCTTTCATCATCAGAGTACGCCGATGGTCTTGATAAGCTATCATTTGCTAGTTAGCTAGCTAACAAGCTTGATGTCAAGTCAAGATACAAGTCAATGGGTACCGTAGCTAGCTACAAAATGTTAGTTGTTAGCCTTCTGTGTTTAGCTGCCTCAGACTGATTAAGTTAACGTTACCGCCTTATAGCTATTTGTCTTACGTTTGCGTGGAGTGTGCCATAACGTTAAACGTTTATTTTCAACATTTACACTCTATTTATTAGACGTTAACAGTTAATAAACAATACAGTTAGTTTACTACCCCGCAAGCTGGCGTTATCGTTAGATGTGAATGTCTGCTTGCCTATTGAGTAATGTTGATACACTAAGCAAGCAAATCTTAACAAACATACTGTTGAATCTTAATTCATTATCCGAAGCCCTGTTGTGCAGTGCAGTGAGACAGAAGAGCCAAAATTAGCTGTTCATTAACATTCAAATAGAAACACTGGAAACATTGTATTGATCTTGAAAGAAGTGGAGGCTTGGATCTTAAGCTATCCAATCATGACAACCATTTCCATCATAAGCAATCATACATCTATTTGCTTTTTCCAAATCTATCACCTTCCAGTTGTTCTGAAGAGCAATAGAACATCTGGGAGTATAATCAGTGAAAGGTTGCGTTATCAGTGCCCCTGACAACAAAATGGGACAGATTTTAAATAACCATCATTGTTATAGCAGATCTAAAGATTACATTTATACTCTTATCTGTAGGTTACAAGTACATACATTGGAGTTCCATAGTGCAGGCTGCATAATTCCAGAATGTTAGACCTCAAAATGCCTTTTTGTGATTCCTCCTTGTCACTGATTGAGGACTAATGTCATACAGCAGCATAAAATGTAAACCTGTAACCAACTTTACAGTGACATCCACACTTTGGAGGATTATGAAAGCATTTTTTCTCAAAGACCCAGGACCAGGTTTTGGAAACATCACAACAACCATTTAGGTTATGCATGTTTATTTTATTTTTTTGTTGGGCCACAGTAATGGAAACTACCACTGTGGAACTGCACAACCTCGCCATAATTTGATTGGGGAATATTGTTTCTGTATAGCTCTGACTTATAGTACCTTAGTGGATAAGGTCATGAGCATGTTATTGTTTTAATATTAAGCTAAATGCCACAACCCAGACTAACTGTTTGATTACAATAAAAACCCCAGGGTAATGAGTTGCAAATGTCATTCAAACATATTTGAATAATATAAAATGATGGCTTTATGGTGGCTATTAAACTTGATCAGTTTGCTTTCTTGGGATGTTTTGAAACATTACTCTGTAAAGCCTTGTTGCGAGTTGATGACATTGGTTATTTGTTATGTTGTTGTGTTAATGTTTGCTGAATCATAACTCCTTTTAAGAGAAGTGAGAGGTGATTAAGTGTAGTGTGCATGCAGAGCAGTGACGTGTTTGTATTGCCTACAACCTTACAGTGAGTCCTCTCTGTCACACAGGGTCAGCTGCCACAAGGCAGTACAGAGATCACAAAGTCTACTGTTAATCCATGGTTGTGTGACAGTAGATGGTTCAGCTGCCTTTAAGTCCATGTGCAGTCATAGTGCATTGTCATTTGGTCACAGCTCAGCTCAGTGGTTTGGATTGGAAAGAGTTAAAAGAGCGTGAGGAGATATCTCCCCCTTATCCAAAAGGGTAATGGGGGCAAAGATAATCCCGTGCTCAGTGTGGTGCCTCAGGGAGACTGTTTCACTACTAGTCCAATTTCTGCTCATATTATGAAACATGATGCAGTTATGAAACTGGAAAGGGGAGAGCTTCTTGTTGACTTTATTGCCCAGGCGAGATGAATCTTTACAGTGAATTATTGTGGGAAGAGACAAAACGTTGGACCACTGTAAATCACAGAAGTGGTCATGGTTGAAAAGGCTGACCTTGATAGATTTACAGTCAAGTCACAAGTCAGACAGTGTATATTTTAAAAAACAGAGTAATGCCTGAAATGTGTGCCAAGAAAAACCCGACTTATTCCTCAAATAGTATTGTAGTTTTTTGATGTGAGTAGTTTTTGAAGGGGAGGTGCTGAGGATGTTTGTGTATGCAAAGTTGCATATGATGTCACAGCAGGCCAAACAATACAATTAACTTCCTAAACAGCTACTGGCTAGTGGAGTGCAGTGTTGCAGTGCTCCTGGTGTGTCCTGGGAGGTTCCACTGTTGCTTTGAATGAGGAACTAAGCCATCAGCCTATTCGCCTTTCATGGCCATTCACAATGAAAATTGCTACTTTCAACCCTCCTTTGACCAAAGGCAACTTTGGCTGCCGTTTGGTTACACTTAACATTTGTTGGCAGTGTTTTTTTATGTTGATGGGTCAAGTTACATAATGAACTGGCTGAGGAATTTCATTATAAAAATAAATGCCTACTGTTTGCTTTTTCAGAAGAGGCAGAGAGACTTCCAATTTCCCGTGCTAAATACAAGAAAAATGTCTGCTTAACCTATTTGGTGTTCATTGCCATAGCCAGAGGAAATTTTTGATCCTTTGAAATTCAACCTCTCTTTCTTGCCATGCTAACAAGTATCCAAACAATTCTGAGATACTTGAAGTTTAATCTCCTACTAGTGCCATTGGGAAACATGCACCCTTTCCACCAAAAAATTCCTGGGCCAGAGGTCCTGGGTCTTGATCTTTTGAGAGGGTTCTGGAGGCAAAGCAACAACTGTAGCCTTTAGTATGTTTGCATAGCCACCACACCCTGAATTGAAAAGAGGAAAATGTATTTATGTACAGTAATTGAGATCAACTATGACATGGCTTGAAGTTGCAAACTGAAAGAAAAACATTTATCTCAATTTCTAGTCACATGATCTCTTTATTGAATGATCTTGTCATAATCTCCAGGAATTTGGGGTACTACCTTAGTTGCACAAGCCTTTTTGGGACATAGACAGTAAACCCACAGAGGGACCAGTTCCTGTGGTGGAAACAGGGTGAAGGGTTCCTGGTTCCTCATAAAGGTTCCTGTGTTCTAGGAACAGTTCCTTTGGTGGAAAAGGGATATACATTAATGATCATAATGGAAACACCCCTGTGCATACTGCTTAGAGAAAAAAATATATATACAGTCGAGGTAATATAAAATTGTCACAGTGTACACAGAATTATGGAACAGGAATAAACCATATAAGAAGGCGAGATATTGATGTGAGTCAAATGGTGCTACGTAACCCCTAGTGATGCTTGCTTGTCCAGAGCTTTAACATTGCAGCTGTGGTGACAAAGATGTATCACAAAATATTTTTGGTGGTGAAAGTTTTAGTTGTAACTATGTTGAGATAGCAAAGTATGTTTTTTTTGTAGAACAGGTTTGGAATTTATCAAGTTTTCCCAGTGCTAATGAGGCAGTGCACTCTCACTGCTTACTGAGGGATGCTTGCTCAACCACTACTCACTTAATAACATGTATTTGTGACTGTGGTGGCTTGTCTGTGTGACAAAAGATATTTTTGTTGGTGAGTATTTTAGTTCCAAGTTTTATAGTATCATAGTAACAAACAGTCTACTATACTGAAAGACATTTAAATTCTGCTTAAGGGCTCTCTTCAGTTTTGTTGTGAGTGGTTGTGACTGACAGCTTGGAATGCACAACCTAAGTATTAGGGGTGGACCAATATGTCAGCAGACTACTGCATTCGCCAATATTAGCTTTGAAAAGCAATAATGTAGTAGTCTAATATTATTTTTAATGTCAATATTTGGCTGATTGTGAAATAGGCATTTGTCTGACCTTTTTTCTTAGAAGTGTCACATAATAGAGCTATACATTTTAGGGATGTCCGTGCTAATATAAAACATTGATATCAGAATCCAATCCAGATATTTTTAAGTAATCGGGATCTGCTGCAAAATGCCCAATCAAATTGGGATAAATATAGTTTCCCTCTTCTGGCCAATTTACGTCAACTGTTGTAAGACGAATTACCACCAATCATCACTTTCCACCACTTGTGGCAGTAAACATGATTGAGGAGAGAAGCACACTGTTGAAATGTCGGCCTTGTGGAATCACTTCACTTTGTAAACTGAAAGAAGCTCAACAGCTTAGAGGCAGTAAGAACAGAGCTTTGCATAATACAATCAAAGTTCATATTTTAAAAAGTATTTTTGGGCAGTTAAACAGACACAGTGAACAGAGACGGGAGAGACAGTGCAGAGAGAGAGGGGATGACCTGCAGCAAAGGGCCGGGCCGGACTCAAACCCACTGCAACGACTTGGCCTGTATGGTGTGCACTCTACCAGTTGAGCCACTGGGACACCTGGACCATACTTTTAAGTAGCATATTTTAAATAACTTGATAATCGTTTATAAAGGTATTCAATAAAGACCATTAAAAACAAAAGAAAGCAGCACTCTTATGCCTTGATTTTATACATTTCCTGTTACAACAGGATGTTGGGGTAGGACATAATGTGTTACAAGTTAATTTAATGGTATCTTTAAAGGAGAGAGCCATAAAAGCACATATAGCCCAGTCAGCAGCTATACTTCAAGGAAGAGCAAATAAAAAATGAAGAAAATCAGCTCATGGACATCTGTGTATGCTCCTCTCGATTTAAATATATGCCCATTGACGTCCAAATTGAGGTTCTCTTCCACCAGACAAAAGCAGGCCTTTGGCCAATCTGCTGTAATGAAAACTCCTCTCCATAAATCCTGCTGTGGCCCTGGTGAGCTCCACAGAGTGACAGGCCAGGGAGAAGGCTAGCCGCCAGACCCCATTAACCCCTGGACCAGCAGCCCCAATATACCCAACCCCCTTTGTGTAACGAGTTCTACAACTGCGTCCTAAATATGCCAGAGAGGGGGCGAGCGAGACAGTGAAAGAGAGAGAGGGAAAGACAAGAGGACAAAAATCATGGGTCAGACTATAGGCGATTTAGAAAAGCATGGGGGGGAGGGGAGATTAACTGTACTGTGTGTTGTCATGGCAATTTGAGATGAGCACCTTCCTCAAATGATCTGGTTCACTCAGGGTCTCTCCATGTGGCACTTCCAGTAAACAGTAAAGCTGCTCAACATCAGCCCTGATGCGGTGACTGGAACCGAAGTGGCTTTGTGTCCACTTCAATGGCACTTTGATTGTGAGATTCATTTGAAGCACTGCAAATGACCAGCTGTGCTTGATCATAACACCCCACCACACTGAGTCAAGCATAACACTCCCCACACACGGAACCTACCAGGTGCAGTCCACGAGCAAGCAAGAAATGCTAGACAGCTGTTGTTACTCACTGAGTGAGCAAGAGGCTGTGTGGAAGGAGGGATTGCGCCTGGGAGGCAGTTTCACGGTGACTGCCTCATATTTCCCTCTTTGCGTTCCGCATGTTAACTTACGCATTCATAAAAGTACACAACAACATACCAACATTGTATCATTTCCATATAATCGTGGTTTCATGTGTTGCGATTAGCCCAACACTGCAAATTAGAATTTTAGTCCAATATTCAGATTTAAAGGATATTTTACACAACAGTGTCCAACCTGATGGATCTGCCTACAACAGAATGTCACCTTTGAATAATCATATTTCTTTATAGACATACAACATTTACCTTAATTTATCACTCATTCATTCTGATGTGTATGTCTATGTGTATCTATGACTGGAATGATGCTGGTGTATAACATCATCTGTTGATGGAGTTGAAGTTGCAACAGTCCTGGAATATTCAGGATAACCATACTAATGACCAATGTATTGTCAACAAAAAGATATCCACTCTACTGTACAAATATGCTCCAGGTAAATGTGTCTTAAATAATAGCTGCTTTCAAGAGTGCACATTTTCATGGATATAACTTTAAAGTTTCAGTGAAAACATTTCTGCATTTTATGTGCAGCGGTCGAATTGTTCACCTCGACAAAGCTAACAAAACATAATCTCTACACACTTGTGCAAATATTTGTGACAGACCGATATGGTAATGACTGCTGAAGCCACTGCAGTTAATTTTTGACTCTTTCTTAGAAGTTGTAGTAGCTAACCACAGAGAAAACACACATGGTTGAGGTGTGAATAGTCAAGACAGAGGGAAGGTCATTTTCTACACATCTGGTCAACCAAGTTAAGTGGGCTAAAACGAGAGACAAAAGGTTAGGCCAATATTTTAGGTGATGCCAATACATGTTGGAGGGCTGTTAATGTTAATATTGTGAATACTACAAAGCATGTATATTGGGACACTGAGCTAAAATTGATCTTTCTGCTCATGACACCCTGATTTCCTATATATTTGTGTGGCTTGCCTATGTAAATGAACAGCTGCCTAAGTAAATGTTTATGAAAGTCTGGGCCACTTCATGTAGACCAACCCAAAGGAAGTACTTGAGCTCTAATGACTAATGTTTCGACACACCCATCGTCTTCATCGGTATCAAACTGTAATGACAATGACACATCAGTTTAGGTAGTCTGCTATCACTGATTGGTAAACAAGGGAGGGAGGGTGGTAAACACTGGTCAGTAAAGTAAAGTATTACATCAACAATGTTCTGTGTACAAGCAGTTTCTGTACAGGCATCCTTGACTGTGCGTGCAGGCCAAAAAAACAAAAATAAAAACAAATCAGGATGCAGGAGAGGTTTAATTCTAATATCGTCGAGACCAACTGTGTTCAGTGTCTAGATCCGTCTGGCTTCTCCGCATAATAATCTGCTGATAATGTCTTGTCCTTTCCTCTGAAGTGTTTTATGCCCCAAAATGTTAATGTTGTCGGAGAGCCACAGCAGAGTGTAGTATTGACTACGCCGAATATGAAACTGAGAGTGGCCGTGCTTATATTGCTTATAATTTTCATCATCCTGTTATGTCAAGATAGGACTTAATTCTTGTTTTCCTAATAACAAATTAATGGTTTTGCTGAGCCTAGAAAGACCGATTGAGTTGCCAGTGTGTGGAGAGACTAAGGTGGAACTGACAGTGACAGGAAGAATTGATCAGTGCATTTACTTTAATCAAGGAATGACACAGGCAGGAATTGCAATCACAGTCAGCTACCTACTTGAGCTGTTATCCGGAAAATAAATGTTTTAATCTCAAAATAATGAGATGATTAAATTATGATCCTAACAAAACAAAGATTGATATGTCAAGATAAATTGTGGTGTGGACATTACTGGATTCAAAAATATATATGGGCAACTGCAGCCTCTCTCAGGTTCCATAATGCAGTGAAAATACGTTACTGTGACTCATGTAAATGTTGTAATTCAAATATTGCCTTAAAGTTGATTCATCCCAGTAATTGAGATATTGGTGTACATGTCATTTTTTTGGTTTATGCAGTGGTCCTTTGAGTTGTGTAGTGTTTGACAATATGAATTGTGTAAAGTGTAAATGTAGCCTTTGTGTTGTGTGAGAAATGATCTTTACTCCTGTATTCAGTCTATTTGAATAACAATGGACTTAGTGTATACACCCATATAAATACACACTAACATCTTATACTCTAGTTTGTTGTGGTTAAGCAGATATTCAACTGATAGATTACCTCTGAGTGCTGTGCTGAGTCCATCCCACAACAATATTTAAATGCCACAGTCTGCATTTATGAGTTGGCAAACATCTCAAAGATACCCAGAAACTTATGTTGTTTGGAAACAAACTAGATTTAGGAAATGCTAATTTCAAGTTGCTACTTCTCACTCAGAGATTTTCTGTGCAGTACTGTCATGAAATACATCACAGTCAAGAGAAATTTAATCACCATCATTGTTGTGTTGTATAGAACCTGTGAGCTAGATACTTAAAAAATCATGTCATTGCAGTGCAGTATTATTTGTATAATCCCTCTGAATACTGAGGTTCATTCAGCATGCCAGAAGTTAGTAAAGCAGATCATATTTTGTAGACATGGTGACCCAAATGAAAACACCCTGAAACCTCATGAAGTATCTATTCGGATGTTTGATTATATTTTTGTTTATTAGGATTTTTTTTTTAAATCACAGAGAACCACATATGATTTACACTATATTATACATACCATATAATCTTTTCTATTAAGATTTTCTTGGCTATGGAGTGGGGGAAGTGCCTATGAAAGCAGTCACCCATATTTAAACATACAGAAAGAGAGACAGACAGAGGATTAGCAGAGATTAGAAATGGCTCTGTGGTAAGTGATTCACTTGACTCTGTTACGCAACACAGATGACAGCATTTTATAGGACATTACTCTTGTTTGTGTGTAGGCTACAGCTGTGGGTGGCGTTTATATTTAACTCTGTGATTATCTAAACTTTTCTGTCGCAGTAATTATGACTCTTTATTACTATGGTATGTCTTGCAACGGACGAGGCGTGCGTGTTACAGGATGGCTTGTTTTTCACATTCTGGAAAGCTTGTTTGTAAGGGCGGCCAACAGCATAGGCCTCGGGGCTGATTAGCTCACTGTGGGGATATGAGCGACATGTAACAGTGTAAGGTATGTAGGCCTAAGTGGAGTGTTATTACAGGTTATTGTGTACTTGTGTGGGAGGATTTGCCTCCTGTCTTGACATGTGCACTGGATCAATGACAGTACTACACTCAAGCCTGGAACATGTGAGGCGTCTGCTTGCATCAGAACGTTGAACCGGTGGTGTGATGTCCTGTCCATCTTCTAAAAGATGCTGATTTCCCCCACCCACAAATCCCTCATGCTCATGATTCAGAATCATGCTTATCAGGTGGGGTGCTTTGTTCGGTAAATTGTCTGTGCACACAAACAAAACCATCTATGGTCATGAGTGTCCACAAATGCATGTAAATCTGCTTATACTTACACACTCGATCTCTAACTCACACTCGTACCCTCATACACACTCAAAGCTTCTCATGCATAAATGGAAGCTCTGTGAGGTGCAGGCTGCTGTCATGAGGAGCAAACAGAGGCACTTGGGTTGCATGCTACCATACAGAAGAACATTTCAAAGCTCTTGAATAATTAATCAGTAGTGAGGAGGAAGTAGGTCAGCCCAACAGACAAGAGCACTCCTCTGTTTTATTTCCTGCTCCTCAGGATGGAGAGCTGAATGTCAGGTAGGCTTTGAAAGCAGAGCCAACAGAGACTGAAGAGGGATCTGCAATGTGAGGCCTCACACATCAGAGTTGTGCTGTCGGATTGTGTCCCGGGGGACTCGGGGTGTTAGGTGTAGCGCTATCTGTGGGGATCTGAGGAGAGGGAGTGAGTGTGTATTGCTCTGAATGATTATGTGTCAGTGTGTCTCTGTGAACAGAAGGAATAGCTTTCAGCTCCTCCAGTGTGTTTTGGTGGAGCGCCCGTGGCTCCATGGTTACAGGGATTCGTAGTTGGCTGTTGAGGCGGAGTGTGAAGGCCCCAGCTCTGGGCCCGCCAGCAGGGAGGGGAGGGCCTTATGTAATCCACACAGTGTGGCTGAGGCGGCCGGCAGCGGGGGAACAGGCAGGAAATCCAATAGCTGCACTGCTGTCCAGCCTGGATACAGCTGGACGACCACATCTGGAGGTACAGGCCAGCCAATCGCTGGCCCAGTTCGTCTCTGTCCCCTTCATCTCTCTTGCCCCGTCAGACATGCCCTTATTGTCTGTATTCGGAGACATCATTAGCCCTGATTGTGTTATTTTCAGTGCTAATGATGGGAATGATCTGCTGCTAAATAAAAGCATGCTGGGTGATTATGCGCCTGCCTAAAGTGTTTTTCTTTTAAGATTTTTTTTGTCTTTTTTTTAATCCGTGGCACTTGCATCAGTACATCAGACGATGATTTCTAGCCAACTGGAGACACAGAAAGTAATTTATTTGAGTTATATTTAATTGAATTGGGCTTATTATTTGGAAACATAGCAATGAGAGGAAAACTTGATTATTCTTTTTAACATGTTTTTGTACTTGGAGACAAAACGTTTCAAAGTCCCCATTAAATGAACCTCCTAATTATTTTTTTTTAGTTCTTGGAAAAAGGTCCATCTTTAATGGTGACCTCATGCTGCACAAGTAGGCGTTAATAAAAAATTCAACTTGTAAAACCTTCACAAATTTATGAGCAATCTCACCCCTCCAACCTTCCCATCAAATTAAACTGTTTCCCTCCATAAATGATAAGCTATTGGTTCATACTATAGAATGATCCCCCCAGTGCATTATGTCCCATCTCAACATCCTGTTATAACAGGAAATACACAAAAGCAAAGCATGATGCCTTTTCATGGCGTCTTTAAATATAGCTCATGTTAGCCCGTATGCCAACTTAGCTTCATATGGCATATTTACCATTCGCTGTAAGATAAAATCAAACACATTTTAGGGGAAGTTAGAAGACATTTGGCTCATTCCTTTATGCAAAGATGCTGTGTGCACTCAGTTCCCATTCATTTTGAACTGCAGATTGCATTTTTAATGTTGTTGTGGCTTTTTGTGTCCTGCATATGACAGTATGACAAAAGTACCGGATGTTACTGTTGTGCTAGCACCGTCCGACTTCCATTTTCTGTTCGCTCAGATCTCCCAGTTGTTTCTTCTGTTGTTTTTATATACTCTGACATAACATGTGACTTGTGACTCATGGCTGCAGGTGTTGATCACCGCCCGGCATTGGTGCAAATCATAACGTTAACATGATGGAATATTTGTCACAGAGTCAGATTCAAAATGAAAGGTGTGACAGGCTGTGGTTTGGGGAGATGATTGTACCTCTTTCACTCTCAGACAAATTACAGACGTGTCATTAGAGTGTGGGTGTTCACACTTTTCTCACAGGCTCTTTAGTCACTGGCTGGGTGTTGTGACCGCAGATTCACATCCTGTCTGAAAGTTGAGCGGAGGTTAGGCAAGATCAGCCTGTGCTGTCAGGGGACATTCTTAAACAGCAAGCCACCAGCCACCTGCCTGCCAGGAGCTCTACTCTATATCAAACAGGCACTCAGTCATTAATTATATCACCTGTTGCCTTTTTTAGCCTCTGTCTGTCACCTAACATTGGGTTTTACCCCTAAGCTAGCAGCTCATTCTCTCGCTTGCCCAGTTGGCCAGCACTGGTTAGAGGACCTCATTTACTGGAAATACCAGAATGTCTGCAAGTGATAATAAGATTTAAGGATTTTTGGCATTCTTCTGTTCATGCAAAAATATTTTGTGCTGGCAAAGTTAAAGGAGATGGGCATTGATCCAGATAGAGGAGAGCCCTTGGAAATTTTGGTCTTTTCATAGTTCCCTCATGCTCTACTGCTGTCCATGAAGTTGAACAACATTTAATTTGGATGCATCTTAACAGGCTCACACGTAACATTGCATCATGTTTGCAGTGCACAGGCTACAATGTGCTAGGCGTCTGTTCATCTGAGAAAAAAAAAACGCCATCCTTTATGGCTTTGTTTTTGTCAAAGGCTAAATATATAAGCCCACTCGTTTAGCTGACATAATGACATTTGCATAATATTGATCTTGTGTCTTCCCCTTTCCAATGTCAGTGTGACAGCGTCTACCAGAAAAAAGGGCATTCCGCCCTCTCAGCATTGTGTTGGGTCTTGCTGCTTGGCAGTGTGATGGGGGCTGCACTGTGGTTTGGCATATCTTTGAGTGTCTTTCCTGCTGTTGCCCAACTGTTAATGTAAAGGAGTTTCCACTTGCCTTCCCAGATTTTTTTTTATACTGGTTGTTGTACTTCTGCTATTTCCTCCCCCTCTCTCTCTCTCTGCTGTGTTTTTGATTAGGTTGCTCCTGGCATGCTATTTTCAACACACTGGCCAGAAGGAATAGACCAGAGATGCAAGACTGGGGATTTTATCCCACAGAAAGCGGCAGGAGGAAATTTTTCACCGTCTAAAGAGAAATGCTAATCAAAAAGAGAGACTTTGCATTCGGGCATTGCAGTGTTGTAAAAACTCCCCTGATAGTTTTGATGAAACAGTTGAAACACAAATGGGTGAAGTCACTTGGAAGGGTGTTTTGTTTCCATGGTGTCTGTCTTGAGGCCCAGCGCTTACCATATAGACTGACCTTGTTCCTGCACTCTGACCTGAGAAAACCTCTTGGGGCCCCAACACTGAGGCTTCAATGGATTAATTGCAATGGCTTTGTTTTCATGTTAAAGGC